>JAMKCH010018654.1:0-56621 GCA_023653785.1 Ophioderma brevispina
GATGGTTGCATGTAAGTGCCTCTCGATATAAATAATCATACTGCTAACGCAATCCACTTTGGTACATTGAACAAATTTAATTAAACCTAGATCCTAGCATTATATGTACATCCATCCCTTTCTGTTTGTACCTGCCGACTGAAATACAAATGCAATTATGTGACTGGAGCTAAATGCTGCACATAATTTTTAGCTGGAAATGTTTCAATTTCCTGAGATACCTTACATGGATTTTGTTTCAGAGTAACGATGTGGGATATCGTTTTCCTCTGATTCAGTTTTTTGTTGTATAGAGTGTGCGTTTAGGCGTTTTCTTGCATGCACTTGGCTGGATCCGATCTTATAGGTTTATAGGATTCCAGATCCAAATTACGTGAATTACTTGCTCAGTTCATACCATCACACCATTAATGTAATCCCGTATTTGAGGTTTCAAATTATTATGGGGGAAAGTGAATACAGGATAAAAATAGTATATGGTGAATATGAAACTTATTAACTGTATTCTGCCAGAAAAGGATGTATGGTTTTCATATCCTAAAGTGAAGCATTTCAAAGTTTAATTTGTACGAACATGATGAGGATATAATGTTAGTGTTGAATACACATTTGCCTTGAGGTTTTTTTTTATGTCTAAGTTTAAAAGTAATAAAATAGTTTAATCTGGGTTTAATCTATCCATACATAGCCTTTGTCAAAGACTTTGGGTGGCGGAAGGAGGTCGAAACTCGAGAGAGGTTTGTAAAACCAGTTTGGTCCTTTCTAAGTAGTTTTAATTGGGTCATTTGAAGCAAATCCGTGACCATGATAATAATAACAATCTTGATATAGCGCATAATGCAGAAGCCTCTAGGCGCTTAACTCCTCTGACACACGGGACCAACAGCTTTACATGACTCTCCGAACCATGAGGCGCCGGACACCCATTGCATACACCTGCACATTTTACGCAATGGGTGGGAGCGAGGAGAAATTCCATAATCACACTGCTGCGCAATTATGCAATTTCCGACCTTATAGGAACTATTTGAGTATGACCAAGAAACCCGACTCTCGCGGGGCTCGAAACCAGGCCGCTCGGTCGATCTTATACTCTGCCGACGGTTCAGCGCCTTAGACCGCTCGGCCACCTCGCCCTCTCAAGGTCTCAAGGCCACCTCAAGGTTATCCTTTACAAATTGACGGTTGATAATTTCATACATCTTTTGGCATCCTTTTGTATCTTTCAATAATATGTTAATATGGGAAGGGCGAAAAGGAAATTGTAGATGATCAATGTCAGAAGTTTTAGGTAGGGTATTCAAAATATTTGAAATTGATTTACGTATAATTTCAAAAAGAACAAAGTCAATCGAAATGCGGTAACTCGTTTCGTTTTAACATTTGACCATTTAATAAAACGAATTCCTTGTTCATCCCATGCCTTAAATATATTGTTTTACTACTTATTTTTATATCATCATTTCTCCATAGCAGTTGAGTTTCACATTTAAAGTTTTAGTACTTTTTCCCAGGTATTTTTAAGATGAAAAAGGCTTTAATATTATCCATCTTTGTGACACCTTTCTTATAACCATGTCTACTTGCTTGCTATTTGTCTTAAAGTCTTTCTAAATAAATTCATATATAAACTGTTTCAGTTCCTTCAAAAGAGCATCAGGCGGATCTGGGAGAGAGAGAATACTGTTATAGTATCCCAAATTTTTTGATTAACATATTATTTAATTTCCGCATGTAACATTGAGAAAAAATCCTAGCAGTGAAAGTACTTTGATTTATTATGCAATAGAGGGGTGAAATTCCCCTAGTGTTATGTTGATCTTGCAAAATCTGTTTAAATTTGCTCAGATAGTTTTTCTAAAAAAAAAGGCTTCCTATAAATGGGACATCCCGGTGATTTTCCATGTATAGTACAAGCTAAAGATTGCAAAATACGTGATTTCCAATGATATCATTAGTGTGAGACCCAATTGGACGATGCTAAGCTTTGTTTATGCATGATGATGCTGTAATAGCTATTTTTAAATATTGGTAGCCTGCTTCTAGTATATAAGGACATTGGGCGCTTAAGGATATCGTCAGTAGTTGGATCTGCAGAGTTTCGGTTTGGGAACCAAAAGGGATTCCAGTTTATCGTCCAAAAAGTGGACATTTGCGACAGGCAGACTTTGTGGAAATATTTGTTATACTGCAGAATATTGTGTCGTCGAGGGACCTATAGAACCGAGTCGTTTGAACTGCTGGACAACGTTATCTTCACGGTTTCTCCGATAAAGGAAATACATTGCTAAAGAAGATTCCTATTTTGTACAATACTTCTTTTTGAAATCTTCACCGTAAGGATAGATCTTTGTTCAACTGTATCGCTTCTTTTAATTGTGGACATTAGTAGTCGCCAGAGTGGACATTATTAGAATAAGTAAAATATTCCAATTCGTAATTAACATTTCTGGTATAGATTGGATCACCAATTGTGATTTGTCTTAGGAGGCATTCCAATCTTGAACCAATCGTTCAACCAACGTTAATATTGCTGCACACACAAGAAAACTATCTGGAGAGAGGGGCTTCCCCCTGCCTACATCCTCCTTTATTTCAAAGGTGACCGTTAACAATAATTGAAGAAAGACTGTATAAATAATTTTACTCATCTTCTCATTGAGGTCCAAACATTGAACATATCTAATATTTGGAAAATGAATCAACTATTAACTGAGTCAAAGCTTTTAAAAATCTAAATGCAAAACAACGCCAGGAATGTTTTGAACTTCAGCTAATTGCAATATATTTATATTGTCTCCTATTACTACCCGTCGTAAATCATTTCTTGGTCTTCCATAAAAAAAAAGAGGAAAATGTTGTTTTATTCATTAGCGAGATTCTGGAGGCAAGCTTATCGATATCATTACGGATTGGCGCCCATTTTTCACATATTGCTTAGATTTTCACCTTTTGGAATTAATCAGTTACATTTGTAATCTCTGGTTAAACCTCGTCTTCCTGATCCATTTTGTCAAACAACACACTCCGGGGGTGGTTTCCATAACTTGTTCAATTCATAGTTTAAAAGATTATGTACGAAGTAAAAGTTGTTTATCCCAACGAGGTTTCTTTCGATAGAGAGGCAAAACGTTACCTCATCTTTAGAAATTCATCGTCTCGCAGGTTTTGCCGACAACAAAGAAAACATAGAGTACCAACCATAAAAGCAATGGCTGCCTCCGCTTGTTCCACATACTGTGGGTGCCGCTTTGCATATGATACACTAATCGGTATTGATACAATTGATGTATGTGTTAGAGGTGCCGGTGTAATAATAGTGCACTTGGATCATTGTGCTCAATACTTCTTTTTTCTCATAATGCAATGGTCGCGCTTAGGTGAAAAAGATAGTATTCATTGGGCGGTTTAGTTAAATCAAGACGACTGACGTTCTTCATTCGTGTGTGGCCATGGGTAGGCACAAAAATTTAACCACCCAATCTCACCCACATCCAACAACTGTATTTTGCCGGATTATTTGTATCGAATTGACATTATGTGGGTATACAGCACCCAAACTAATAATTATTCCGTGCAATATTCAAATTTCAGCGCCCAGCACGGACGACCTGGTTTTGACTGGGCTTCACCCCCTTGTTTATCCTACCAGCTGGGCACTGGGTATATAATTGCAGCCCTTTAAAAAAAAATCATGTCATTCTCATATTGTCTCATGACCACATTTGGGCAATCCTGTGAACTCATCACTATGAGTTACAATATAAGCTCATCTACCAAGGAACCAGTTCAGTGGGTTGTATTTGTACATACATTTACATAACTTACTTGTATTGATCTGGTATTATATATCATACCCAAAACCAGGGCGTGTACTTTTTTTAAATACACTGGGTGAATGGAATGTACTGAACTGTGCCAAGGGAATGAGATTTTTACAAGCTCATAGTGCATCCTCCATCGTTCTCCTCGACGTCAGTATTTGTTTCAAAAATCAATATCCTATCCATAGGTTATCTCTTCTTTGCATATCGGTTAAGACCAAATTGTGTATTGTGAACCACGTTAATTTAACATTGAAACTCTTTAAATGAATCCACAAGGTAATTTCATTCGGAGAATTACAGAATTATTTGATATTAACAGATTGATGTAGGAAGTCCCAATGTACAGGAATCTAACAAGAATCACCGTCTTCTTTAGATTCAATAAAAAGAAGCCAACGCCATATCATCTCATCTGTTTCATTCCGTTGTCATCTATTCAAACTGAGTTGGACCCAAACTCCATGGTAGCTGTGATATGTACGCTTTTCGGCCGTTGATAAGAATCATTCTGCCTGAATGAAAAAACACCGACTTATCTGCACATCATTATTAGCACGGACAAACATAGACGTACAGGAAATAATCCTCCGGATTGAATTTGAATTGATTAAAACAAGTAACATGTCCCGCGCTTTTTTATTTTTGTCTATGTTAATACGGGTATTTACTCTAGCAACATGGTTTTTGGCTCGTAGACATATGGTATGTGGAACGCCATGTCACGTGAGAAATAGCGAATGTAGTTAGTATGGGTTTCAGCTATGCGCAATTCCTGCTCTGATGTGCACGTAGACCCCGTTGATCTCTTGGATGAAAATCACTCACTGGTACTAATTTTCTGTTTAATTTAAAATAATGAAAGCGATAACTTACCAATTTTTCCTGATTGATTTCAATCGACTCTGATAACTGGCTTTGACCCACCAGACGTCGTTCTAGGTAAACCGTCCAATCGTTTATATATACAACACACCGGTAAGTTGTCCGTTGACAACTGTCAACAATTCTGGAATGCATAGAACATATATGCAATAGTGTAAGTGAATGTGTAAGTTTTTATCATAATACTACCATAATTGTCTCATTTCAATTAATGAAATCCTGCTATCAAGATATTCTTAAATTAAAGCCTTTCATTTCCATTTCAATCTAAGAAATGATTGAACATTAATTCCACCAACCTCTCTATGACTTATTAATGGTATAAGGCCCATTATTTCCTGGTTCTAGCCGCCAACAATTTAGATATGTTGGTCTATATAAGCAAGAAGTACTGATTTAATAGATCGCTAAACGCATTACATAATTATTATGACTAATGTGGTGACACAGTGGTGGGGGTTTAGTTCATATAATAGAGGTAATTATTTAAATGCGTTTGGTTCACTTATCAATTTGAAAACATAATTTGCATTACATGTTTGCTGCAGCTTTCGTTTGTGTATCATTTTATTTGAGTTTGAGCAACACTAAAATTGTTAAGCTTGCAAGTTGAAACAGATTTTTGTAACCTTTCAATAACAAATCACTATTTACCTTTGCAGTCACGACAACATGGAAGGAACATTTGCTACAGATACCATCACCGAAATTGTAGAATATTTTGAAACGGTTACTACGCCATACAACGGTAGCTCCAAGAACTCCGGCAATGGTACTGGCGGGTCAGTAGGCAGTAAACCCCCTCCCTTCACCCTCCAAGTATGGTCTTTTCAAATCCAGATTCTGATGGCCTGCATTTGCGGTTTTGTTGTGTTTATCACAATCATTGGTAACCTTCTGGTCCTTTTCTCCTATTTTACCAATTTTCGGCTTCGAACCTATATAAACTACTACATCTGCGGTCTTGCAATGGTAGATCTTATTGACGGTGCCTTCGTTCAACCTCTCTACGCCCTGTATTGGATTCTCGGATATTGGGCATTTTCGCCAAAACTTTGTGAAGCTTACAAATACTTAAATCACGTTACTGGCCACACTAGTTACATGTTCACGCTGGTGATCTGCATTGACCGGTATCGGGCACTTACAAGTCCGTTCGATCACTTAAAAGAACGCACCTTTCGACACGCATTATCTATGATGGCTTTGGCATGGTTGATACCGATCTTATCATGGATTGGACCGCTATTTATCTGGCCTATGTTTGGAAACCTTCCCGAACAAAGACTTTCTATTCTTTGTGTTCCATACTACACAACGAGTGAAATATTTCCATTTTTGTTGCAATCTACACCTCGTGGCTACCTTTGTTACTGATATGTGCCATGTATACCAAGATATACATTGTACTGAAGAAGGCGATTAAACTGAAAAAGAGGCAAAATACATTAAGTCTGGACAAAAAACTGCAGTCAGCAAAGAGGAAAAGACACAGTCGTTCTGATATTAAAAAACGAGGATCGGAAATCAGAGGGTACAATGATAGTGACGACAACGGTAGAAATCGCGCAAGCAAAGCTGTAACAAAGCCACAATACGGCAACGACCAAGGACACGATTACAGAAGCGAAAGAAATGTCGGCGACAGCAGAAGTACCCTTGCAGGAGATGAAGTTTCTTCAACTCGGAATTCGAATGCAGTGCCGTCTATTTCTTTTAAGGTTCAGAATCCATCCCTCAAGTTTGGCACTCAAGGCTCTATGAAATCTAAAGACAAGATAGAGAGACAAAACATCCGTGCACGAAGGTCTGAGGTCTGATTGTTGTAGTATTTGTTCTTGTATCGATGTTACCTGGTCAGTTTTGCTGTCTACCATAATATATGTGGTCCAACCTGCCTACCCCTCAATCTTTATTCAGTAATTCAAATATTGTGCTTACATGTATCATTTTAAAAATGTTTTTATGTTACATTTTTTTGTTCATTATGAATTGGTTGGAGGATATTTTTTTACATTGCCACTAGTGAACTCACTCGAAAACTATATATGAGTAATTAAGCGATCAACTTTGAATCTTTGTTTAGTGTTCTTTATAGGTTACACTAATTCATGAACCATAGCTCGCATGAAACTCTGTATATGAAAACTATCCCTTGTCATGTTTATAATATACTGCAATTGATCAAATGCCATGATATTGTTCTCGCTGTTTAAGGGATTTCCTGATTTCATCACGTTAATATTTTTGCTCATGGTTCAGATATCCGTACCCAAGAGGTTCCGAATATGGATTGGATTTCTGGATACTGGCTTTTCGATTTTATAGGGATTTTTTTTGTATCGGAGGCTGCATAGACTACCGTGATCTAATTTAATGTTGGTTTACGGACAAAATGAGAAATTTTCCAAAAATTTCGCAGACGAAATATCAAAAATTTCGCAGACGAAATTTCGCAGACGAACTATGCACGTAGATAGACAACAATGCAATACTAGTTCAACTGTGCAAAGAGATAAATACCTCAACCTTCTGGTAATTTGGGGTTGTGGATGCACGATATGCCCCTTTTATAAATCATCTCATTGTGAAATTTATGTATATTTGCTTCGAGCTAATCGGTGTGATCTTAATCAAGGTTATTGATGCTACTACTCTCCTATATAATACACTCACTTGTTGAATTGCTGTTTTTAGGACTTTTTTTAAAGAAACTGCGCGTTTTAATATACGAGTATTTGGAAAGGACTTGATATTTGATGTAGAATGTGATTATAATACTTGTAAATCGCTTTCAATTTGATTGATAATAATCATAATTTCCAGAATCATAAATTTTATCCTGCATATTTATTTAAGCCAATAGACCTATTCACTGCCAGCCATATTGGTGGCAGATAACCGCATTCCAGTACTACAAGACATTCACTGTCAATGAATCCCTGTGCAATCGCTAAGCATGGTCGATTGACAGCTTAAATGTATTGTAGTCCTTGGAATGTATGCATCTTGTCCCACCAACATGCTGGTGGCTGACGTCATAACTGAATAGGTCTACTCTTTGACATATTTTTGCGTACATATCATTCATTAAACCGTATCCACATATTGCCCGTTTTACACCTTTGGAGATTATTTAAATTTGGCACATGTTCTTAATATGCAGATATTAATTAACTATAAGTGATGTATTTGTCAATTCGTGTAAAAAAGTTAATGGTAAAAGTATTGTTAAAATGATAGAAATCAAGATGACGGTTTCATTCCACAAATTGACGGCGGCAGTTTTAAAATCAAATAGTAGCTACGTACTTCCGCGCAACTTAAGTAACGATAGGTGACACGTTATGTGTGTATATTGTTTTTCACTCAGATAAATATCAGAACAAATCACCTGTATGTCCAGGTCGACACACATGTTATCAGCTTCAATCGTACCTTTTACTTTGAAATGGGCGATTTATTTAATACAAAAGTTTTCATTTTGAGTGAAGACGTTACACCCCCAAATCCCACAACTGTAACGTTTTCATGCCGATATTTCAAGCCTTTGATATGAGTGCTAAATGTGAATTGGTAAGACAGAACATTGATACACTATGTAAAATTATATGGGTGACCAGATGGGACACTTTAGCCCGAAGATTTCACAGGGTAAATGAAACAATAGTAAGGCTTTCTTTCTTCAGACTATGTTTTTAACCACTGGTAAAATCTAGTGTTCTCTGGATGACATGCTATTAGCAATTGGACCATGGGTCTTTGTCTATTGTCGTTTCACAAAATATGGATGTATTTTCGAGTGTAGAAAAAATGAACTGACCGACATGAATTTATACCTTTCAGACAGGGTACGCTTGTTTATTTATAATGTTTATAATAATCATTTAAATAATGAAAATTATTTGGCTTTCGTTTTTTTTGACATATTTCTTTATTGAATTGATGCTTCAATACTTCCCTGTTTTGCATTACATGAAAATGATTTGACGTTAATATACAAAGTCTACATGGCTAGTCGCTATCTTTTTGCGTATCTTTAGCACTTAAATAAAGAAATAGTAGTTAAGGGAACAAACTCAAGAAATAAACCGGTTCCAAGTGCTTTATTTTAGGTGTATATGCTTTTAGAAAACTCAAAAGTTTACTCGAGGGTATAAAAATACCTGTATAATTTTCAAGCATAACCATGAACAGAAGAAAACATCTGGCCATATTAAATACCAATGTCGTTTGGGCACCCAACATAGGTATACTGTGATAAATAATCTTGGTTTATGTTACGTGTCTCGAATGTTACATGGAATCTGGCAACGACACTTGCTCGATTTTTCTTACCGCAAATACGCTGCGCGAAATAAAGTACGGACGATGAGCGAATAAAGATGAAACGACAAAAATAGACAAAATTTAAGTTAGAATAGACGAGACCTTGAATTTGATGGTATACCTGGGCGAGGGTATTTCGAAGTTAGATTGGGGCGCATCTCCGTACAAGAAAAAAGAATGACGGTAAGGCTTAACGTTCCCGGACTTTGGGCTACTCTTAGCCCAGATTCGCTCTAGCGGTTCCATTGTTTGAAGACGTGAAGTTGGAACCATTTCACAAATCTAGCGAGACATAGCAATTTCGACTGAGTCTGGCTTACATTTTCTAGGCCTTTTTCAATAAAACTGCAACCCGATATCAGCGTTCTGCCACGCATGTGGGCCGACGGGAGGTCAGTAATTGCCAATCTTTATCCTAAAGTCCCTGGTGTGTGTGAGGCCCATGAATTTGCCCAGCACAGGTCCAGGAAAAGAGTTAAAAGTAAAATATTTGACTGAAAATTGGGTTGTTGCCTTGTATTTGTGCTGCGTACCGTCCGAAATACCATCAGTACGCTCTCCATACAGATCTTTTCGTCTTTACTACTCGTAACATACCAATGTCATTATTTTGATCTCGTTGAAATACCTGGAAAATTAAGTAAAATAACGTATTGTGTTCATTTACTCTACTTTATAAGTTTATATACTTATGTGGATAAGACAAAAGTACACAAAATTATAAGTCGTCCAAGCTAAACACTATGCTAATACATGATACTATTAAAAATATTTAAGGTCGTCAGACAGTACAACATAAGTACGGGGTACACATTTTCTGAAAAGTCACTTAATTAGATTGCTGCTACCCACAGATGTCCCATACGTACACATAATAATACACGTTCTGATAAGTGAAATCACTTATGTAATTTGCTACTGTCCACCAAATGTCCTTATCCGAAAAAGCACATAAACGGATCCAATAACTCAGCAATGGGGAAATATGTCGTCAATATAAGTATACTTAATATGACCCAAGTATTAAAAAGGCGTACAAAAAGTCCACGATATGTATACTTGCAATGTTCGATTTTTGTTCAGAAGGAGTCCACTACCGTTTGTGGAGAATTTTGTTTCTAAATGATAGTGAGCAAAGGGTAAAGAGAAAACACATCCTTTCCCCTTAACATTAATTTAAACAACGCTATTTATGACAGAGAAAGTAAGGTCCTACTTTATTCCTTAGTACTCTCAATGTACTGAGTGCCCTGCAATTTTCGAAATGTCATCGTGCCTCTTTCAGTGTAAAGACCTCAGTCAGGACACATATCATATTCCATCCTTTGTCAATCTTTGATACGGGAGGTTGCAATATCCCTCTATTCCGTGAAGTAATAAAATGGATTGAATAATTTTATGCAAATTATGCGAACTTTAGAAAATTTGTTCAACCGTGCCTAATTCTAGCACGAATAACTACAGAAAATCCCGTCAAACACTCATATAGACCTATGATAAGTTTTCCACTGAAGGTCCCTTATACGGTCCTTTCACGAGTGTTAATTGTGTTGAATAGACTTTGTCGTCTGCCCTTCAGCTCATCCAAGCATGCGAAGAATACAATACATGAACGTGATTAACTGTGAATATTTCACATAATTCTGCAGGTTATTTTTTAATTTTTGCAGTTGGGGTTGTTCTGGAAGACAGTCTTGTCTGGATAGCCTATTGATTTCACTATAACCTATTGATATCAAAAGCAATCGATTAATGTAACGTTATTTAATATATTCATGGTGATTTTTCAGATGTTCTTTTCACATCGCATCTCGCCAAGTGCATGAATCCGTTTATGTACGCCATTGCTAATCCTTTCTTCAAACGTTCGTCATCAGTCCTTTTGTGTTGTTATCGCTGCCGTGGTATGAATTAGACGTTCTAATGAAGATCTTAACAGCCGACGATGACTTTGAGATCGAAGGCGTACCAGACAAGAGTACGCTTGCCTGACAGGAGATCTATACTTTTGCAATTTCTCTTCATCTTCGCGATTTGCTGAGTACAGGACCAGTGCTGGGGATAACCTTAGTGTAACACCATAGCTGTATATACATACATGTATTCTGTTAAGGACACGAATATGAAAACATCTCAGCTGTGAAGTCGGGTACCCATGATACGCAAAGTGAGGAGATGTCGTGAAGCTCAATTTCCATTATGGAAGAGTGTAAAAAATGGTCAAATAAATTTAAAAGGGAAACAGCATATGGCATTCATTTTCTTAGCAGGAGGTTTGCGCCGCGGCCTATAAAGTTACTAAACTCGAAAAATCCTCTTTTTTCTACTCTTGTTTACGGAATAACCCCAAAATACTAGATTGCAGTTTATTCCGGTATAGGACATAAATCGTAACATAGTAACTAGTAAAAACAACCCCCACAACGTCAAATCATTCAAAAATAGAACAACCCCCACAACGTGCAATAACCCCACAACGATCATTTCACCAATGACAACCCCACGTCACTTTAGTAAGTGTGCTTATTTCGAATAAGTGTCGCTCATACGACTGATTCATTTCCGCCGGTTTTAAATTCGTTTTTTTATTGTTCATATTTAAGGGATTTTCAAACAGTAGATCTATTACTTCTACGAGTAAATAACAGATTATTTCGTTTTTCATCATTACGGAATTACGATTTGCGTAAGATACTGCGGACAATTCATGCACTTGACATTAAATTTTGATGCTTGTCCAATGCACGAGCTCTTTCGGGCCTTGTGAATTAAACTTGGTTTTTTATCTTGGGCAGTCGCCTTTATTGCACTTAAAACTAACATATAAAATACAATGGGACACAACAATAGATAAAAAATCCCAGACCAATTCATGTACACCAAGGCAGGATTGGTAAGTAATAAACTTTTTTATAGAATGAGTATCCATGTTATCCCTCCTCTTCCGAATTAGGGATTCTTAGAACGAGTAATAGCAGAAGATAGATTATATAGCGCCTTATGCTATGGCCTCTAAGCGCTTTCACAAATGGTAGCTGATCACTGTGGCCCAAATATACCATACCATAAACCAATTTAGCATCATGTCAAGGGATGCAAGCAGATCGGGATCAGCGCTTTCCTTATCAGCAAACATATACATCGAGATAAACCATCGCAGGACGGGGGACAGGCTCCCCAAATATCGCATGTGGTAAAAACGAGCACACCTAAGCGGTTCGGTTATTCTTGTCCAAGGGAAATACAAGATAGCTGAATCTCACTGGGCTCGAACGCACGCCTATACGCATGGGTGAACATACACTGGAGTCGAACGCTTACCTGATTGAGCTATATTGTCCGCTTATAGTAAGGGCAAACATAATATGGCTACTTGAAACTACTCTGTAATGTAGAGCCACACTCAGAGAGGAAAAATAGGCATGGAGAATCACCTTACTTGGATTTAATAACAAAACATAACACCAAATTAAATTAATACCACAAAGAGATTACGAACAAAAGCTCATTTTGAAATCAAAAACAGAATAATTTTGACAATGACCATCCACGTCTACTACTCCATTTCAAGATGCGGGAACCTTGGCGAGTTGCCAGACTATAAGCTGCGCAAGAAAATTATGGATATGACTCGAGATCAATCCTCGCAATCGAAGTTCCGCTCAAAGAGAAAGGAATAATGGGCATGGATGATCACCGAACCTATAGTTGCTTACACACCATTTACCAACACAAATACCATAATTGATAAATTTACAATCAGTATTATTAATGTCAATATTAATGTTGAATAGAAGTTTTCAACAGAAGCGGGATGTTTATTGAGCTGTTCCTAGTGAATGACCTGATCAGCTAAAAAGCCAAATTTGGTTTTATTTTGATCACTCAAAGGAAGAACCGTTGCTCAGTGTTATCAACAAACTTGAACAAAAAGTGCAAATATGAGTGTCTTCCGTGCCCATTTACATAAACAGAACTTTTGGGATAAATCATTCTAATGATTTTCCCAGTTCAGAGAAATAGGCCTGGCCTCCTTGGTACAAGTTGGAATCGAAGCCACATTTCTCCCAATTAAAAGTTGTAAGTAGGGAAGGAAACCTTCTTACCCAGTAGTTTAGGCAAAGAGGTGGAACAAAAACATCAATCACCATGGCTCTGAACGTCTTGGTTGACCATGGTTTTTGAACAAGATTCATAGGAGATGAGTTGAAAAAGATTAGCTGTTTTATCACGCTCAAAATCGATATCTGTTAATGCTAACTTCCATTCTCTCGGAGGGAAGCGCCTTACGGAGGGAATCATACGCAAAGCAAGTACGTTTGACAAGACGCATGAAGTGCTGAAGTGGATAAAAAAGGCCCATCATCATTAAAAGAGTCGCGTATAAAAATAAAGCCGAATCAACCCCAGTCTCTATAAAGATTGTTTTTAGTGTTAATGCTAACTAAGCTATTATTCCAAATGACTTACCTGATATTTGATGATATCTCATTTTACCCCACCATTGGTTTTGTGTTTGAACCGATTTAAAGAGGGTTTATTAATAGATAATTGGGTAGCTGTTAATACCTCATACACACCTCGCCATTAAGTTGACTAAACCCGCAATTACAATTGAAAACATTCATACCCATTCCAAACTTATGAATATATAAGTGAGAATATTTTTCCACCCAAGCAACCTCTGAATGGGTCAGTTTTTTAATCCATGACCAATTGACAATTTCAGAGCTTGAAAAAAAATTTTAACATTAAACATCTAATACCACCTCTCTCGTATTCAGCAATAATTGTGTTACGTTTCACTGCTTCGGCTCTATTAAATACCAAATGCAAATAACATTTTATTGAGTTTATTAATAACTTTATACGGGCAAAATTAAGAATAGGTGAAAGATCATGAGTTGCGAAGCAAGAAGTGTGTAACAATCAGGTTTTTACCTATCATAGATAGACCTCACATCTTCCATGCACGGATGGAACCACTCGATTTACTAATTATCATCCCATTACGCAATATTTTCAATAGGGGTACTTGGGGAGAACGTGACGCCAAGGAAGTTTAACCGTGTTGTTTGGAGCCAATTTCCAATTAACATACAATCTGAAAATTATGTTGTTCAGAGAACCAATCCAGATTGCATCACTTTTTAGCATGGTTAATGGACAAACCAGAAAGAGTCGAAAAAGTATCAAACACATATCAATTGACATGTTGAATGCAATTTGAGTTTTGACGAAAAATTGTTGTATCGTCAGCAAAAGGGGATATACGAATTTCATATGCGGTCATAGTCATTAATGGTAAGGCAAATACCCCGGAATTTTATTAATTGACGAATTTGCAAGCGAGCAATTCAGCACATATGACATAGATCAGGAGAGATCGGACATCCATGGACGGCACACCGCAATCCACATCCAATGCACTTGAGGATTGACCATTGTTCATCTTGACCACAATTAGTGGTTATACTGAATATAATATAGATCCATTTGACAGACATGGGGCCAAATTCAACTTCCTAAGCGCATAGAATATATAATCACGCTCAATGCTGTCGAAGCCTTTGGAAATCCTATACCACATTCATAATGCCAGGTAAATTAACAATTGTCAACTTAACGCAAACATCTCAATGGAGGACGGATATTTTCATGGATTATTTCTGCCCTTACACAAATCCGTTTTGATCAGAGTTACAACAAATCAGGATTTTTTGACTCTTGCTGCCAATGCTTGAGTTGCTATCTTGTAATCGATATTCAACAAAGCAATTGGACGCCAGTTATCAAGCGAGTCACGGGCAGTCCCTTTCCTTTGTGAAGAGAGAAATAATGCCACGATTCTGACAGGTTAGTTAATGACCCGCAGACTGATAGGCACATTGAGTGCATTGATAAACAATTTGATGACCTTTGGCCAGAAAGTGTGGTTAAAATTCTACAGTGAGGCCATCATATCCTGGGCTTTGTTTGTAGCCATTGAAGTGAGAGCACGAAAACATTCATCTTCTGTCAAGAGCCCTTCACAACGGTCGCGTTGATCGTGACTCAGAGAAGGAGGAATGTATCATGAAAAAAAATTGTCTAATTCAGTCTCAGAAATATCAACTTTACTTTATATAATTTGTGAAATATTGAAACCTCTCATCAAAATTAACAGATTGATCAACTGTCACATTGCCATTCTTACACTTCTTTCACATTTATTAATGGACCTTCCCAGATGCATTTTTCTTTTGAAATTCTAAAATATTTACTTGCATTTTTCACCTTCTTCGGATCCATTTTTGTTTTATGAATTTGTAAACTTTCATAAAATGAGCTACATCACGTAATACTCCAGTTTACACATGTTATAATGAAATTAAGTTGTTATCATCAGGGTTTTTCACACAGTCTTCATAAAGTTTCGGAGGCTTACTCGATAGTTTTAGCTCACTCCTCCTTTTTGTTTAGAACCTTTGCAAAGTCAACTGTAAACGGACCGAATTTTGGTTTTACACAGGTCCCAGAAATGTTTTGGAGATAATTCATTCTGATAATTAACCACCCATTCCTCCATAAGGTTATTCCTATTACCATGATTATACAAATCGTTTTGTACAAGAGTTGTTGAATTTTTCCAGTAACCATCACCTTTTATGTTTGTGTGACAAATATTTGACATGATCAGCAGATTGATCGGGACCGTGGTGGCGGCCAAGATATCGATTTTGTTTACAGCTGTCTCAATTACATGTGGGATGAACCCAAATCATCAATAGAACTCATTATTGCGAGGGGATTTTGCTTCCATGTGAACCTTTTTTCGTCACCATGTCTCAACCTCCAAATATCAGACAATTCATATTCATTTACAGCATTGTTTTGATAATATCAGACCCGCACTATATGGATGTTACACCAATCTTATTAGTTTGGGGTTCAGTCCATTGGTTAAAATCACCACCAATAATGTATGACCATCAGAGTACTATATGTTTCAATGATATTACATAAAAGTGGTCAAGAATGCCTTTTCTATCAGGGATGTCATTGGGTGCATAAAATATTCCAAAGATTATATTTAATATCATCAACTGTTATTTTAATACCAAAGCATTCACCATCATTATCTGCATATAATTGTTTAAATCGGTCACGTGTCCATTGATTAGAACACCAATTAGTACCCTTGGCTATGGTTTGTACCTACACTAGCGTAGAATAGAAGTAGAAGTACCGTTATATTATTTACCCCAAACTATCAATATCTTTTGATGACAGTAGTTCCTGCAGAAAACAGATATCACAATTTTTATGTTCAACCAATGAAAATATGTCTTAACGTTTTTTGGGTTACGTAAACCACGAACGTTAAATGTGATTAAATGAACATACGGATATTGTAAAGTGTTAAAAATACATCAAAATGAAATTGTAACAAAACATAACCACAAAAAACTTAGAAATCACAACTCTTATTAATCAGAGAGGTTTTCGCCAACACAGAACCGGCGTGTGTTCTATTCGCGACAATAACACCCCCTCCTCTAATGATGAAAGTTCACGCCTATTCTCTTTTTCCGGTTGTTCAAAGTTTCAACAGGAGATAGGGTTACGTTTTGCTTGAGGCTTGCTTTACCGGAGCTGTTCCGAAGTCCATCATTGTAGATTGCCTCGTTTTACCGGGAACGCGTTTAAATAAAATAAATAAAAATCCGACTTCTTGAGCGCAATAGTGCATCACGGAAGCCTCAATTGCGCTTACAAAATAATAAATATTACACAATCGTAATACAACGTAACCATTATTATAGCAAAACACAAAGATCAGATGTATAAGCCCCCAATAATACTCATTGCACTTTATAAATTACATACATAATATTAAAAAGAGGAACCAGATTGCATGTACACATACATATTCATCCAAAAAACACAAATTCTAAAGCACACAATTTCCCTAATTTATAAGAATCAAAACTTAAATACCAATTTACAACCCACAGCATAACATCAAATACACTTATTGCCACAAGCACATATCATTACCATCTCATATAGGTTTTTTGTTTTGTTTTGAAAAGAGATTAGATAATATATGTCTTATCATAATTATTGCACAAGGGACAATTTTAATTGATGAGAATAGCAGCCCACGTATCATCATGCCAAATACCAAAACACAAACAATTTGCACACCAGTACCAGTAAGAAGTATATAAGAAAAGAAGAAATCGCATACATTTTTACACATTAATATTAAAAATAACAATCACCCCAAAGGTTACTGTACATTTACACATACTATAAAAAAAACCTCAACAATGCTGTGAACGAGCATGCAACACCCTTGAATATACAGTGATGTACATACTGTATACCCCACCAAACACATACACAAGCACACACACAAACACCAAATGCTTGCAACACACACACAATCACAAAAATGCTTGCAACACACACACACACACATCCACACACAAATAAATTACATAAACCCCAGAAACGGTCTTTCACACACACAATCAATCACACCACACACACACACAATGCTGTGTGCGTGTGTGCGTGCATGAATGTTACATGACAACGAACACACCTAAACATGAGAACGGCTAATGCAAATAGACACTGTGCACCATTTGGCACACGCCCAAATTATGTGTGCACCAACATGCACCGCGAAAATAAACCCACACACCACCATAGAGCAGAATAGGAGTTTAAAAAACAGTTAAGATTAAAAAGATAGGTCTTCAATGAAGACTTAAAATTTTGCGGTGACACTTGCACATAATGGCAAATTGGAGTTCATTCCACAGTTTAGGTGCAGCTGCTGCAAATGCTCTACTTCTACGACGTAGACGTATTTTGCTGGTATAAGCAACTGTTTCATACCTGATATTAGCGTACGCGTCGGAATATATTCAGTCAAGAGTTCCGAGATGTATTTTGGGGCGGCCCAACCCATTAAGGCCTTGTGATGTAACAGAGAGTTTAGAGGAGTAGGAGTGTTTTTCTTTGTGTTTAGAACATTTTTTGTTTTTTTCTCTCTTTTTCTTATTCTTAGTTCTGCGTAGAGGATGTTGCTACAGAGTCTTCTACTTGTTCGATGCTTCTTGACATCAAAGTTTAAACAGTGCTTTCACCTTATCTAGTAGTTCGGGTGATCTTGCGCTATTTGGGTGTAGACAATGATCAATAATCTTGGGCTAAGTTGGAGAGCTTTAGATATCTGTCTCTTTCAACCGAATCTATCTGACGAACGCTGAGCTCTTTGTCTAATTTGCAGTTCTAGGGATGTTTGAACATATTTGTCAGATATATCACATTCATAGCTTTTATGTCCGACAGTGTGAGCATTGAACATTTTGGACCTTTGAACCAAGATCTGGGCATCGATGTTTCACATGTCCTTGTACACCACAATGGAACACGTTACCTTTGGTTTATTAGACATGATGAAATTGTGTGATCTAATTTGTGACAGTATCGACAATTAATATCAGGTTGTCCATTGTAGTGTACAGTACAACTTCATGTAAGTGTAGGTTATGGGTCAAGGGGGGTCTGTAGCCCATGCTAAGAGTATTTTGAGTTTATCCTCAAGCTATAGCACTCACATAACAATATCTATGTCCAGTCATTAGGTGATCAAATCATTCTTGGTAACCTTGAAAGACTAGAACACTGAGCCGGTCCAGAACTACTATTTGATGTGGCTTAGAAATTCTTCTTTTTCAACCATTTTTTGGCAAGCTCATCCTTCCAAACGCCTCGATATTGTTCAACGGCCCCTAAGGTGATAGTAGAACGTTTTATTTCTTCCATTTGCGACCTGGTACGACGAAGATTTTGTGGTGATTATGCTGTGAACGAAACTCGCTTCATTGTTGGTCACGCATTCAAATATGGGAGCCTGCACGGGTCCGCATACGAACAATACAGTGTTTACCTACTCAGTAACGTGGACGCTTGGGATACGCATATACTTCCACGCTAATTAGAGTGACTGAATGCGAATTAGCTACTGCTGTTCTCTCGGCTGTCAAATTCGGTCGAAGATAAAATTAGCGCTAAAGACATTCTAGGAGCGCAATACCTGTCAAGGTTCCGGCCATTTTGGATCGTGATATGTACGTCCCATGAAACGAAGCTGTGTTGTGGCCGCCGGGAGTGTGAGAACTTAAATAGAATCTTTTCAAATATCCGATTACTCCTAGTCACAGCAAGTAACAACAGAGAAAAATCAACCATAGCTAACACCGATGCATACCCACAACATGTCCCCGGATGTCAGAGTAGAGAGTTGGGTGGTGCTTTTGCACCGTTCTATCCAATTTTTCTTTTTTTTCGCCAGTAAAAGGCAAGACAAAGGTACCAATAAATGATTTGTGCATTGGACGTATCAAAATCTCAGCGCGCCTGCGTTCATTGAATTGTTTTTCAGTTCACCCGCATAAGAAAATCTGCAGTGGTTAATCTATACCCAACCCCCACCCCCCACCCCCCACACACACACTCCTTTTGCTCAAACGCGATGCAAGCCATTGCTTTCAAAATATTGCACAATTTGTCCTGATTAGATCGCCAGTACTTTTTCTGCATCAGTCTCGTGGTTTCTTGTTAGTACATTCGCATCGACGTCATTCAATAATAGCTTACCTTGGTTATAAGATCAATCATCCCATGACATAGATTTAACTTTCGTATTTCCAATGTATTTACGAGATCACATCTTAGTCTCCTACGCCCTGAAGGAGTTCGGCTATGCCCCTGGTGATTCATTCGGTCTGTAAGTTGGATTATATTAAATCACAGCAGGTTAACTATATAAATCATGACCTTTTTATTACCTGATCTTTGTTGATATATTCTTGCAAATTTTCGATTTTCTTCTCTTCACTTGCTTAAGAAGATTGTTTTTTAAAACCTTTTAAAGTGCTAAGGTCTTCTGCACTCTTTTGGTGCTAAAAGGGGTACCAGTAACACCCCTCTGATCCACTTTTTCCGTTGGAATTTTTTTGTTTGGAACAAACTGCCCACTAGAGTTTATACGGTATGCCTTTATCATCTTGTAACTGGGAGGTTGCGAAAACCATAAATGTTTTAACAACGCGAACGCTATTCTGGATCGCCGCGTATTGAAAATCTTGTCACAAGAGTGATTTTTTGAATACACCAATCCGACGGGGAAGCCTTGAAAGGACACCCTCTACGCCGTCGCCACGCCATTGCTGGGGTGCAGCCTGCTGTCCAACACACAGTAACACACGCCGATATTGCCTTTTACGTGCTAACGAACGAATGATTAAAAATAGAATTTACAACCTCCTTTTCGCTATCTGTTAACAATTTTCCACCGGTTATTCCATGGATTTTATGGAAGGATGATGTAAGGAACTTGGCCTAACTGTGATTCCAGGCAAGTGTCTTATTGTTTTGTAAAAGTTGAGGTTGTCTTCGCCCACTTTGCTTGATAAGAAATGAACGCTTATGGTTAGAATACGTGTTTAAACAATGGGTAATAAAAGCCGTGTTGGAAATCGTTTTTCGTAAAATTTCAACATCAGACAAAAATAAAGTAACAACAGAATGTTTATATATTCCGTGTACGTGAAATTGGATAGTTTCTTTGTGTCCTTCCAAAGACCGATCGGATTTGCTGAAAAACGTACATTTCATGCGGGTTGTTGATGTTTTAGAAACTAATGAACATAATATCCTTTAAAAAAAAATCGTGTGGTTTTTCCATATGGTAACCAATGCATCTTTCGGTACGGCTGCATACTTCACACGTCTTCTCGTTCATGTGTCCTTGGCGATGACATTTCACACGCGTTCGTTTCCACTTTACGCTATTTGTCAGCTAAGAATTTACATTATTTTTTTCCTGAGCCGCCTATATGATATACACTGGAATAACAGTTAAAGTGTTGATTTTGCCGCCAGAACTGATCATAGTATCACTATCTCTGTGGTACCACGTACAACGTACACGCGGTGTAGACGAGAAATGCAAAGATGCCCCAGTTACCGCCGGCCTGCCTTGACTCCTAGATAGACCGTCACCCGAAGGGTTTTGGTTAGACCGAAACCGAGATACCAATACCGAATACCTGAAATCAGCGAAAAATATATTTTCTTGAAATATGAAGTCTGCCGTCGACCCCTTTTGTTTGCTGTAGCCCAGGAGAGGGGTAAGTGTACTATGGGGTCAAATCTTTGAACTGCTTTCTAAATCTAATGAATCTACTCAATTATTCTTGAGGGTTGCCAAGGAGTAAAAAATCAATTGGGTCACGCGCGTGTGGTGCTTTCTTTCCCAGAAGATATTAGGGAAAATAGTCTAAGGTCCATTTGTTTATTCAAGAAAGGTCAAATTGGTAGACAAGATCCTTGTAAAAAATAGGAAAAAACATATGTAATGATCACTGTTCAAAATTGCTTTTTAATTTTGCATAGGGGTTGTTCCTTTAATAGGGATGGGTGTAATGTCCCCATCCCATAGAGTCCTAACAGGAATTTTGTCCTCTTACATTATAAACCAGAATGCAAAAGTGCAAAAGCATTCATATTTGGATTCAGTATCATTAAACATTTAAAAAATATTTTTACAACAATCTGGGGTATGCAACGTTGACCTTTCTGATAACAAATGACCTTTGCACTCATTTCCCATATCTTGAAGGAAGCACCAGACGCGTTGTGACCATTGCTTTTTTACTCCTGCTAACCTAAGGAATAATTTGAGGCTATCTATATTAGCTTTAGAAGCAGTCCAACCTGTGGCCCCACATAGTAACTTTACCCTCTCCTGGGGCTATGTGCAACAACGGGTCCCCCGGCAAAGACTTTCATATTTGCAAAAGTTATATTTTTGTTCTCTGATTTTCCGTGTTCAGATATGGTATCTCATTCGTCGTCCAACCTTCTGGGCTGATGCTCTAATGGCTGAGACTAAATACCAATGCTGTCGTTTTGTATTTTCGACTTGCAGACTACCCAATCCTCACGAGTTTGAATCATCGCAATGCAAAAGTGCGAAATTTGATCAACTTTAACCATTTTTACAAAAATTCTGAGGGTGTCCCACCGAAAGATTAAATGTCACTATTTGAATTGTAGAAATACGTTCTATAGAGATGACAGTTTAGTTTTGGGGGTGGACAACCCTAGGTTTTAATGGCACTTTTTAGATTTTGTACTGCATCACTTTTAGTCATCTTCAATGTTTAAGCGTAATGTCGCTGCCGATTTCAAGCAACCTAGCATGTTGCCAATTGAATCGTTGTCACACATTGTACGTGTACACTGTATGGTCATCGTTCAGATATATTGTTTGTCAACAACATTCTAGTAGCAGGTTAGGAACCCTTCATGTTCCCGATACAGTTGATATAATACACAATTTTTTGCTGAAAATGATAGATTAGGGTGTGTAGAATAAGAATCTGCGGGGTGCCACCTCGGCATCCTTGTGCATTTTGAGAATCCAAGAGGCTTCGCCATAATGATAATTATCTATTCAACACAGCGCGCATGCATTGAATTTTTCAGTTCACCCGCATGAAAAAATCCTGCAGTTGTTAATCTATAACCCCCACCCCCACCCCCCCACACCCACACCTACCCTTGCCAAACAGCTATGGCAAGCCATTGCTATTCTAAATTTGCCAGTTTGTCCTGATATCTCCAGGACTTTTTCTGCAAGTCCTCGTGGGTTCTTGGTTTAGTACATTAGCAGTACGACGTACATTCAATATCTTACTTTGGTGATAGATCATCCCATGGACCTAGATTTAAACTTTCGAATTTCCCAAATTATTATACGAGATCAAATCTTGTAGTCTCCTAACCCTTGAAGGATTCGATCGGCTATTCCCTGTGATTCAATGTCTGTCCTGTAAGTTGATTCTATTAAAATCATCAAGCAAGGTAACTATATAAATACAATGACCTTTTTCAATTACACTGATCATGTGTTGATAGTATTCTTGCAAATATTTTCGAGTTCTTCTCTTCATCTTCTTTACGATTGTTTGTAACACTTTTTATTTAAGTGCATAAGTCTTCTGCACTCTTGTTGGTGCATAAAGGGTTATAAAACAGTAGACAACCCTCTGAAATCCACTTTTCCGTTGGAATTGTTTGAACCAATACCTGCCACTAGAAAGTATTAACGGTATGCCAATTTATTCCCCCCATGTTTATACTGGGGATGTTGCTAAGAAACCATAAATGTTTAACGCGAACGCCTATTCTTACGCCTGCGTATTGAAAATCTTTGTCACAGGAGAGTGATTTGAATACCTCAATCCGACGGGTAAGCCTCGAAAGGACACCCTCTACGTCGCCGCCATGGTGCTGTGGGGGCAAGCCTGGCTTCCAAAACACACAGTACACACACGCAGCCGCCTATTGCCTTTTACCGTGCTTAAAACGAACGAAATGATTCAACAATAAGAATTTACAACTAACCTACCTTTTCCGCAATTTTTATTTTAACAATTTTCACCGTTTATTTCCATGGATTTATGAAGGATGATGTCAGGGGACTGTCCTAAAACTGGAATTCCAGGGCACGTGTCTTATAGTTGTTTGTAAAATTGAAGGTTTTCTCGCCCACTTTGCGTGATAAGAAATGAACGTTATGGTTTAGAAAAACGTGTTAAAATTGGTAATAACAAGCCCGTGGAGAAAATCGTTTTTTAGAAAAATTCAAACAATTCGAGACAAAAATAAAAGTAACACAGAATGTTGACTATATTCGTTTACGTGAAAATTGCAAAGTTCCCAAAGGCCGATCGTATTTGCTGAAAACGTGACATTTCCGATGCGGGTTGTTGAGGTTTAGCAAACTAATGAAAAACAGAATAGCCTTTAAAAAAAATCGGTGGTTTTCCATATGGGAACCAATGCAGATCTGGTACGGCTGCAGACAGTCACGTCTTCATCAGTTCATGTGTCATTGGCGGTGAATTTCACACGCCGTTCGTTTCCATTTTTATCGCTATTGGTGCAGCTAAGAAATTTACATTTTTTTTTCCTGAGCCGCCTATGATGATATACAAATGGATAACAGTGAAAGTGTATGATTTTTGGCCGTCAGAACTGATCAAAAATTATCACTACTTTGTGGTAACACTGTGACAACGTACACGCGGTGTAGAACTCCGAGAAAATGCAAAAGATGCCCCCAGTACCGCCGCCTTCGTGACTCCTAGTAGAACCGTCAGCCCGAAGGTTTTGGTTAGACGAAAGATCCAATAGGCCGGAATACCTGAAATTCAGAGTAAAAAATAAATTATTTACTTTTGAAAATATGAAGTCTGCCGGCGACCCGTTGTTGCGTGTAGCCCCAGGGAGAGGGGTAAAGTTACTATGGGGTCAAATATTGAACTGCTCTAAATCTAATGAAATATAGCTCAAATTATTCCTTAGGTTACCAGGAGTAAAAAGGTCAATTGGGTCACGTGTGTGTGGTGCTTACTTTCCAAGATATTGGTTTTATTTCGATGTTGACGCATTGAAACCACATTGACTTTATGTTTTTTTACATTGGTTAGATCAAAGGTACATTTCGAATGCCATTGGCACATTGATTGCGACTTGAAGGCTGTAATACTTATTAATTTGTGTGAAGTACTTTTTGAAGAAGTTCACGTTTTTGGCTGCCATAATTGATTTTCGTATGTTCAACTTTAAAAGTATCAAAATACATTTATTGTGTGTCTAACAACATAATCTACGCTAACGGACGGCGGTTTTTTGTGCATAATGTTAGGAATGAGTTACGCTATCAACAAGAAAGTAAAGTTTTGTTTCCCACAGTTTAGTTACTAGTGTTTTGTAATTTGTATTTTTTCCATGCAAAAAATACGTTTTTAAAGCAGTTTCGTCGAGTTTCAGTTAATTTGTGGCTTACCATAAATAGCCTTTGCATTTTCTTTTTAGTAATAAAAACCACTTTTATAAACAGTCTACACACTGCAATTTTGAGCCCAGAAACAACGCGGTTTTATGTAATTCAACAAATCTATCTACGTGTCCTTGTTTCTCTCATTTTTGTGTAGTAAAATACCTTCCATGCTGCTGCCTGTTCCTAAACTAGTACAAACCCCCCATTATTTCTGTCACGCTCTGTTACATACAGGACAATTTAAACGGCCTTATCAGAATACCCACGTGGCCACAATGGTCTTCAATTGTCTCAAGCATGTTTTTTTTCTCTAATGATAAAGAACTTTTAAGTCTCTATTTTCTATTATGTTTGCCTAAATTTTCACCATCGGGGTATATGATTAGTAATAGTTATTGGTTGCGACCGTTCCTTCAATATTTTTAAAAATTAACATTGCTTCCACGCATCTTGAATTAAACATAATAAAAAAGAAATTAGTAAAATAGAAACGTAATTACGGATTCCAAAGGAGACATCGGATAACATAATTTTGGACAGCTTGAAAGGCTGTTAATGACAAATAAATTCTTCCTCAGATAATTTTCATATTAAAAACCCAGGGGCCTATCCTAAAATTTCTTTCTTACATGACATTTATTCATATTGGATTCTAATCATTTTAGATTAAAAATTGAAGGCAAAACGCATTGAAATATAAATGTAATAGATTAAAAATTTAATCTACTTCAGATTTTCCTCCATTTTAGTCCTAAGAAATTAGAGATTTTCAGGAGGTATCGCTGTATTTTGATACCTCCTTAGTTTGTCTTATTCCTAAGTTATAGCAGACCGTGTTTAGAATTTTGAGTTTTTATGATTTTCGACCATAAGCTTGTTAACAAATACAAACACCCAATCTTAGATTGCTTAATTTTTGTCCCGGATCAGACAAGACAAGCAACCCGGCTCGCCCTTTCTACAATCAATTAAAAACAGAAGAAAAAACCAAAAGAAATCTATAGCAGTGTTTGCACAAATAAGCCCAAAACAACGGTATTAAGTATTGTTGGTTGACGGATAATGATAATAAACTTTCTTTCTACAAGAAGATGTACCTTTAAAGGTCTTTACTTTGAAAGACAGCTCAAAAACATATTATAGGCCTTCAATTTATCGCGCGAATTAGGATCGCCAATTTTTAAAACTAATTGTTCCAAATATAATCGTCTCTATGCGCTTTTCCTACATTGTAAAGGTGCTCCATAAATCTCACTGATTATCATTTATGAGTATATTCCATGACCGACCTTTTGATCAATACATACTACCCCGAATGGAATCTTCATACGCGAGTTCCTTTGTTCTTTCATATTCTATTTTGAGCTATGTGTATGGCAGCTATTTTGGCAGGGTTAACAGAAACCTTTTTTTTTTCTTTTCGGTGAAAAAAGCGGAAACCAGACTAGAATGTACAATGATAAACACAATTTCTCATTTGAGATTTTGTTTCAGTTTCAAAAACTTTGTTTCTCACCCGAGAAATGCGCTTAAGATTGAAAAAAAAATCAAAAGCCGTGCATCGGAATTTTAAAAAAAAACAGTTTTTTTTTTCAATTTGAAAAAAAGACCGGTTTATCGATTCGAAAGCAGCTTGGGAGAAACCTTGTTTTTCGATCGAAAGTTTTTTTTTTTTTTTTTTTAACCTTTTTGGTAAAAGTAGATTTTCGCAGGTTTATCGAGTTGAATGTTACAACTTAGTAAAGGCAAGCCTATTTTATTTGTTGAGGTCGGTCTAGATGCATATCTAGAGCAAAGTATATACACCATAGAAGAAACATTTTTTCGCCGAAAAATGGTTTATCCGGTAAAATGATTTTTTGTTAATGAAAAAAAAACAGTTTTTCCTCCATCGTGTGCTACCTGGGCACAAACAACTCTATCTAAGCAAACATTTGATCGTTCTATGATCCATCAGGCCCCCCAAAAAGAAGCGTTCGTCTCAACCTCCTGTACTCAAAACCCTATAAGGCCGAGAAAGGTTTGTCTCATCTCCAGTGCAGCAGGTTGTAACAAATCTTTTTATGGGTGGGGGGGGGGGGGGGGGGTCAAGAAAAAAAATCGGCCGCAAATAAGGTCTCAAATGCAATAAAAAAAGGAATTTCCAGCGTGGCGTTATTTTTATGGCGGTATAGTTAGAAATATCTTGAAAACTTAAAAAAAGCAATGCACTAAATGTTTTGTACGGGCCTATGCGATTGGAAACTGAGACGCACTTCTCGGCCTAAAGCTCCTATTGGTTTTAAGGTAGTATAATCTCAAGGATGTATCGATGATCTTTTTTTTTTTGGTGGGGGCGGATTTGTCGAAAGTGAGTGAATTTCTTTAAGTGTAGACCTGTTGACCACTGGGGTTTGATTGCCCGCGAAAGTGGAAGCCCTATACCGAAATTATCGACTTTTAAGAACAAAAATTTTTCTTTTTTTAACTTTAAATTTCCATTTCACAATCTTCAAAGAACATTTTGGATACAAATTTCTCTTGATATATAACAAATGATTAAATTTTGTATTTTTTTTCCAATTACCAAGAGTTAATTTCCAACAATCTTCTTCAAAGTGGTTTGAAATTTCACTCTTTTTGGAGTGAGCCCTGTAACAGTGAAATTTCACTCTTGATTTTAAGAGAGTATGTTTATTACCGTCTCGTATTTCAAATCAATATCAATCCACTTTGCCTGAACGGGGGACCCGTTAGTGTATGATAGTTAAAGTGTTTTATTTTCTTGAATGACCTTCACCCCCCAATGCCCCCCCTGCAAAAAAACAAGGCAATATTTTAATCCGTTTGATATGAGAGCGAGCACGTGATTATGTAAATCATAGAATCCTTTTTGTAAAATTAATATTGGGATTTTTTTTTTTCGCTTGAAAACCAAATACCTTAAGTAAATGAGAAAATGGTAGCTTTTCTTCAGACAATTTGACAACCTTTCCGATAAAATCTGGGGTTGGGGAGGGGATATAGAGAACCATGCAATGGACCTTTAAACAATACGTTTATCGGAAAGGGGGTAATCCATGCGTTAATTGGCCTACCCTTTAGGAGTAACATTGACACAATGCCTTTATAAAAAAAAAATCGTGCTGGATTGGTACTTGTTATCGGCACTTAAACAATTTTAACCAACCAAACAACACAAACCAAATAATGCCATAATATAGTCAACCAAGTAATAAGGGCCCAAGTTTAAGTCAATCTGTTGTTCGTTTTCAGCCTCTTTCGGGTAAATCCGCACGAATGACAATATAAAGGGAATTGGTGCATTTTGCATATAGGCCGACTTAAAAATTTTTTGTCCAAAACTTTAATTTGGATATTTGCTTTGTAGACTCTTAATGAAATAGTCTAAACAGAGTTTTTTGTGTAAAATCAAGTAATTTTGTATAAAATGACTCCGGCGTAGTGTGCACGGGCTTTAGGTTTCACAAAATAAACCAATAATCATCAGAGTTGTGTATAAATTTTCTTTGTAAACCATTTAAACGGTGTCACGACCCCCTTATTTATGCATTAATTTATAACAATTACTTATGTATGAAAGGTGCAACTGTTTCGATTTATAGTAGTATAAAAACAAAATAAATTTTAACTATTAAAAACAAAAGCTTTTTTGACCGAAAATGAAGGGTATATAGTGGCATCTGCAATACATAAGGCGGAGAAAGCGGGGTGGTGCGTGGAGGCTCCCTCCTAAAGCCAACGACCACCTCTGTTCCTAACATTAGTGAATGCACCTTTCCCCTCAGCATTGCTACAATATCTTCAGAGTAATAAAACTTTTTTTTTCAGATTGAGGCATATGCCTTTTACTGCAATAATTACTGTATAAGATGTATTAGCAAAATTTACCATATCTAACAACACTTCGGCCTACGTATCCCTGCATAAAATTATGCTAATAATATGTATTAGCATAATTTAACAGATATACGCACTTCGGCCTACGTATTTATATAGAAATAGCAGTTTAGTTATAAGCACAATCCTAGGCCTATAGCTACCACCTTTTTTACCACATTCACTGTAAAAACCTATAGTGTTTAGTTTTGTCACATTTTCAAGCGCCTAGACGTGTTCAACGAAACAAGCAAAATCAAACTACTTTTTTTTGTCAAAAGTGGGTATTTTACTTAGACCACGGCTCATATAAACCATAAAAAAGCTAAAATCCGCCTCGCTTCTCCATTTCTAAATCAGAGGCAATGAGAATTTCTAACACGTGTCAACGCCTTAACGCGTTTATTAAATTAAACCTGTTTAAATGTGTCACCAGAGCTCAGAGCTAACACTATGATAGTGTTATTGTGTCTAAACACATGCACGTAATGCGATGGCGACGTCTTAGAATCTAAACACATAAACGTCATGGTAGGAATTGATTAGAATCTTAAACATCTGAACACCAAATGTTCAGGAATTAACTGCTTAAACACGTCTCAAAGTGAGACAAAAATGGTGTTTGCTACGTGTTCAGACCCAGAACAAACTTGAATTACAGTGTTGAAAACAACATTGATACAAGTATTATAGACGGAACTCAGTTCCCTATTTATACGTGCATCGCATACTTATCATCCTGATACTATATAACCTCAGGCATCATTCTATTCCTACGCAATCATGATAATGTGACATTGTAATGCGTATATTTCATTTAATAGATTTTCACATTAATCGTGGCATACTTATTATAGCGCTATTTAAAATATATAATATTTAGATTAATTGAATAGTACGTTATTGCCCCCAAAACCCCCAACAAGATTTTTCAAATTTACCCAGATTAGGCTATGTTGGAATTTGGTTTGCCGTTAACGTGTTTGTCGCAATATTAAAATGTTTGACATGTTTAAGTGCGCCAGCGCCACCCGATTACCACATACAATTTTCTGTGGTTTCATACGGAAACTACACCAAATATCGTGATTCCAAAATTTAATTTGAATCTGACCACAACCATTTAAACGCGAGCAGTATAATCGTGAATATATACAGAATACTGCATCATACAATAATTTTATACCGTGAACCAGCCATATTATTGCTTGTAGCATGATAATGGGATAGAGTTTTCAACACACCAAGAATAGTTTTTCAGGGGAATGAGAAAATCCGGTTTGTTAAAATTAAAAGCAAAATCTGGCTTTATTGGGTGAGTGGTGGGGTCGAGTGCTGAGGATCGTGTGGTACCCCTCCGATTCTGTTTCATGTAGCAAGTCTTATGTTCCCGTCCCGTGCCCAAACGTTCCTGTCTGAAGAATCTCATCCTTTTCGCAGAATTTCCCCCCTTTTTTTCAAAGATCACTTTTTCCCTTTTTCCACCTCTTACTCTAAGTAAAAAGTGCTAAAGAAAAGAGGTTTCTAAACTTGTCTCTAGAACCGTTTGTGACTCGTTCTCAATTTTTTAAGAAAACCGTGTTTTGAGGGTTCCATTCAGGAGTGTTTCCATTAGAGGACAAAAAAGGTTCTAAGGCGCATTTTGTTTAGTGTTACGAGTTAACTTTATAACAATTTTGTTTGCTTGGTTTTATTGTTTGTTTGCCTTTGGTATTTATTTCGCTATCATTCGTCATGATGATATATAATATTGACAATTGCTTCATTTGAAAGGTATCATTGCAATCCTTGAAACTAGAATTTTCATTTTCAGTTTTTCACGACTTGAAATATCTATAAACGTTAATCTTAATATAGAGGCTAACTGTTATAGTTTAGCTATTGTTTTTTTTTTTATAAAGTGTGGTTTGAAAGCAATCATGCACTACATTTGTTTTCCATAAACATATATATAACGAAACATTATATCGGTGCCAGATTTTGTTTTCATGGATGGGATTGAGCAAGAGTGATTTTTTACAAAATGTGAATCTTTTTTGTGGTGGTGGTGGAGGTGGCCAAAAATAACACGGCCTATTTTAAATAAAATACTCAATCTACTCTCATTGAATCCTATTTACTTGCTTCAATACCGAGTGCAACAGCATGTTATGACCTTTTAATGAACTTTTGGGATATTTGGGGAGGTTCGGACGGACACTTCTATTCTATCGCCGCTCCTTCAAAGGGTCCCCGCTTTGAATCTATTCTTCTCCGCTTGCAAAATGTTAATGTTAACCGGTTGGTTGACGAATTCATTCCCCTTCCCCCCTACAGAAAACATAAGACCTTAAATACCAAATTTTGGTGTATTGGTATTTTGCTTCACACAATCCGAAACCCCAATTGTTCAGGGTCAACACTGCGGACTGATCAAAATTTTATAGCTAATACGTGCATACCTAATTTCGTATGCATATTGTATGCAATTAGCCTATATCTATTGTTCTACATAATCAAATTATTGCAGATTTCACATTCCAATAACTTCAAACACAATATTTTCGATCAACCCCAAATTTTGATGTTGTGGGCATTGCGGCTTTTTTGTTAAAAAGGCCTCTTCAGGGTCGGTCGCCGCTTAGCCGATCGACACTCTTCATCAGTGAATCGCTCGTTTTCAGTGACCGGTCCCGTTTTCAGTCCGCTCCCTTTTACTCAGCTTGCGGGAGCCCACGCGAACCGCAGGCCTCCCCGCAGTTACCGCTAGTTAATATCAGGCAACTCTTTTGTCCTCTTTTCTAGTCAATATGGGGAAAGTCGGTGGAATTTTCTTTTCAATAGTAGATACCTTTGTAGTAAAGTAATGACCTGTTGGTAACCACGATTAGGGTCAATATATTTAAAAGGAGACTTTAAACTCGGACTGGCAACCATACATTACTTGTTATTCGTTCCCGACATACAGTTCAAAATACCATCCGTACTGTAAAAGTCACGGTTTGGGTGCTACCTGACTAAGTCTATCCATAATGATTCACGCAGCCCCCCTACCCCCAGTCATGGCGGATGTGAGTGCGCCGGCGCCCCACGGCTTAGGGGCGATCATGTCGCCGTCGATTCGTGTATAGACAGGCGGTATACACGAATCGACGGGGAAGCCTCGAAAGGACACCCTCTACGTACGTCGCCGCCATTACTAGGGGGCATCCTGCTGGCACCAGCCACACAGTACACCACACGCCGCATATTGCCTTTTACGAAATAAGAAGAATTTACAACCCTACCTTTTTTCCAATTTTATAAACAATTTCATTTCACACATTCACCGTTTTTATTTTCCAGGATTTTATGGAAGGATGATGCACAGGACGGCCTAAAACTGGAATTCCAGGGCAAGGGTCCCTTCCTGTTTTTAAAATTGAAGTTATCACTCGCCCACTTTTGCGTGACTGATAAGACCGCTTTAATATGGTATAAAAATACGTGTTAAAAATTGGTAATAACAGCAGCGTGAGAAAATCATTTTTCGTAAAAATTCCAACATCCAGACCAAAATGAAAAATTGAATAGTTCCCAAGACCGATCGTCTGCTGAAAAACGTGACATCTTCCTATGCGGGTTGTTGATTTTTAGAAAGGACGCTTCCTTGCCATGTGATCGATTTTTTCGGATTCTTAACAAAATTAAGTCTCTCGTTTGTGCAATGACATGTGCTACGCCTTTACTATCAGTACACGTGAAAATGACCGGCGTTACAATGTGGTATTTGACTGACTGGATACGATATTGGTTTTGGTTTTTACTGTAGTGATTACGTGGAAAAAACACAAAAAAAACCCAACAAAAAACATGGTTTTTTTGGGGGAATTAATTTAACCATGTTTTAATAAGAATGGAATTTTTGTGAAACAACAATCTTTTAAAGCAAACTAAATGAAATTAATAAAAATAAAAAATTCATTCCACTTCATTAGAAGCTTGCAGATTCGGTGGTTTTCCATTTGGGGACCGATGCATCTGGGACGGCTGCAGACATTCACATTCTTCATGTGTCATTGGGCGAGTGGAAGTTCACACACTCTGTTCGTTTCCATATTTTGTAACTTTTTATCCGCTATTTGGCGCAACAATTTACATACATTTTTTTTCCTGAGCCCCCATGATGTTACAAAAATGGATGGATAATTGTTATTTTTGCCGTCAGAACTGATCAAAATTATGCTTCTCTTTGTGGTACCACGTCCAACCGTAAAACGCTGGTGTATACGAGTAATGCCAAAGATGCCCCCCAGTCATGTCATGGCGGATGGTGAGTGCTGCGCGGCGGCCGCCCACGGGTTGGGTGATCATAGTCGTCCCGTCGGATTCGTGTATAGATAGGAGGGGGAAGGGGGGGTGCTTGCGTGACTCATTATGGCCAGACTTAGTCACATGGCACAAAACACTTGACATTTGGCATCACGATGGTATTTTGCACTGTGGTGTCGGGAAACGCAATAACATGGTAATGTATGGTTCCAGTTTAAAAGAGTTCTACTATCGCAAGAAAGCCATCTGCGTTGGCTTTCCCAATTGACAGAAAGTGAAAGAGAACAAAGAGTCGCCTGCTATGTGTTAACAATAGTACCACGTGTAAGAAAACACCCTGTAAGCATGAACACTATTACCGAGTAATTTAACTGTTTATAAAGGCGTTAACGTTACACAATACACATTCCGACAACTATATAACAGTATAAGCTGGTATGCCACTATTAGGCAGGCATGCTAATCTACCAAGGCTGAGTTCACAAGCCTCGGATGTGCACATGTTAACGACCGCTGACTATGCATGTTCTGGGTATCATAAATCATAACTAAAAACAGGGGTGTATTTGCTCAATATACTGGTGTGATTGGAAGTTTTGAAATGCTCCATGGGATTGGAGATTTTTAATTAGCTCATAGTCCCTAAATTTTCCTTTTTGGACTTTGAGCATTTCATCAACACAAAAAGAGGACTTTATTGTCAGATTTCTCTAAATTTAGACTTTTTATCAAAGATTAGCAAAAAGGGTGGACCTTTTGATCCATTTTTTGTATATCATCACATGTTTGTGTTTTTGTCAAAACCAACAACATCCTATGATGTATGTACAAAATTTAAGCTCATCATTGCGGCACCACGGGGGGAGGGCAGGGGGAATTTTGCGCCCCCTATTTTTTTCTGACTCCCAGCCCCCCCCCCGGCCAGAAGAAAAATGACTGATTTTTTTGTAAAAATCAGCGATCTCCAAATTTTGGGAAATTCAGCGATTTTTGGCCAACATTTGGAATTTTTTTTTCGGGCCAAAATTTGGAAGTTTTCCCCAAAAATTACTTCCACTCCCCGGTTTTTTCCCCCAGAAAATAAAAGTCTGGTGCCGCCACTGACCGCTCATGGGGGGCGGCCCCTTGCCGACTCCGAATACATTTTCTTTGTGAGGTTTTATTTACAATTGTACACTTTAGACCTAGGGCAGGAAATTGATTGAACATTTGAAAAAAGTAAGAGTGCCTGGTTTTGGAAGCGCCAGCCTTACACCCATATCCCCATTTCCATATTATGTGATACCCCGGGCATACGATACGGTCCCCGCTATAATAGCAGGCTAGTTAATAGGCAGGCAACTCTTTGTGTCCTCTGTTCTATGTTCAGATGGGGGAAAGTCGGTGGAATTTCTTTTCAATAGTTATATAACTCTTTTTAAGTAAAGTAATTGACATGGTTATGTAACCCCACGGATTAGGTCAATATATTTATAAAGGAGACTTTCAAAACCCGGAACTGGCACCATACATAACATTGGTTATTGCGAAATTCCCGACACAGTGTAAAATACCATCGTACTGTAAAGTCACGTGTTTTTTTGCTACCTGACTAAGTCTATAATGAGTCACAGACACCCCCAAACACACATACACCCCCCATTCTGCGGATTGTGAGTGCGCCGCCCACGGCGTAGGGGCCGATCATTTTCGCCGTCGGATTCGTGTATAGACAGGCGTATACACGAATCCGACGGGGAAGCCTTGAAAGGACACCCTCTACGTACGTCGCCGCCATTACTAGGGGGCATCCTGCTGGCACCAGCCACACAGTACACCACACGCCGCATATTGCCTTTTACGAAATAAGAAGAATTTACAACCCTACCTTTTTTCCAATTTTATAAACAATTTCATTTCACACATTCACCGTTTTTATTTTCCAGGATTTTATGGAAGGATGATGCACAGGACGGCCTAAAACTGGAATTCCAGGGCAAGGGTCCCTTCCTGTTTTTAAAATTGAAGTTATCACTCGCCCACTTTTGCGTGACTGATAAGACCGCTTTAATATGGTATAAAAATACGTGTTAAAAATTGGTAATAACAGCAGCGTGAGAAAATCATTTTTCGTAAAAATTCCAACATCCAGACCAAAATGAAAAATTGAATAGTTCCCAAGACCGATCGTCTGCTGAAAAACGTGACATCTTCCTATGCGGGTTGTTGATTTTTAGAAAGGACGCTTCCTTGCCATGTGATCGATTTTTTCGGATTCTTAACAAAATTAAGTCTCTCGTTTGTGCAATGACATGTGCTACGCCTTTACTATCAGTACACGTGAAAATGACCGGCGTTACAATGTGGTATTTGACTGACTGGATACGATATTGGTTTTGGTTTTTACTGTAGTGATTACGTGGAAAAAACACAAAAAAAACCCAACAAAAAACATGGTTTTTTTGGGGGAATTAATTTAACCATGTTTTAATAAGAATGGAATTTTTGTGAAACAACAATCTTTTAAAGCAAACTAAATGAAATTAATAAAATAAAAAATTCATTCCACTTCATTAGAAGCTTGCAGATTCGGTGGTTTTCCATTTGGGGACCGATGCATCTGGGACGGCTGCAGACATTCACATTCTTCATGTGTCATTGGGCGAGTGGAAGTTCACACACTCTGTTCGTTTCCATATTTGTAACTTTTTATCCGCTATTTGGCGCAACAATTTACATACATTTTTTTTCCTGAGCCCCCATGATGTTACAAAAATGGATGGATAATTGTTATTTTTGCCGTCAGAACTGATCAAAATTATGCTTCTCTTTGTGGTACCACGTCCAACCGTAAAACGCTGGTGTATACGAGTAATGCCAAAGATGCCCCCCAGTCATGTCATGGCGGATGGTGAGTGCTGCGCGGCGGCCGCCCACGGGTTGGGTGATCATAGTCGTCCCGTCGGATTCGTGTATAGATAGGAGGGGGAAGGGGGGGTGCTTGCGTGACTCATTATGGCCAGACTTAGTCACATGGCACAAAACAGTGACATTTGCAAGCACGATGGTATTTTTGCACTGGTGTCGGGAACGCATACAATTAATGTATGTTTGCCAGTTTAAAAGAAGTTTACTACTTCGACAAGAAAAGCATCGGCAGTTGGCTTTCCCATATTACATAAAGTAGAAGAGAAACAAAAGAGTTCGGCCTGCCTATTGTGTAACAATAGACCACGTGTAGAACAACCCTGTACAATGAACAACTGTTGACATATTATGTAAATGGTTAAAAAGGCTTTAACTACACAACAATCCACAGTCCTACACACTATATAACTTATAAGCTGGTATCCACAATGAGGCAGGGCCAATGCTAATCTACCAAGTGCTAGTTCACTAGCCTTGGATGTGCCACATGTTAACGGAACGACCGCTGACATGCATTTCTGGTTATCATAAATCATACTACTAAAATCAGGGGGTGATTTGCTCAATATACTGGTTGTTGAGTTATTGAATGCGCCAATGAATGAGATTTTATTAGCCTCATAGTCCCTAAAATTTTCGCTTTTTGGACTTTTGATCATTTCAAACAGACAAAAAAGAGGACTTGACTTTTTGTCAAGCTTTCTCTAAATTTGTTAGGACCTTTTTATCAAAGAATTAGCAAAAGTGGACCTTTTGACCATGTTGGTGGATAATCATCACATTTTTGGTTTTGTTGTCAAAACCACAAACCATCCTATTGATTTAGTGTACAAACTTTAAGCTCATCATTGGCGGCACCAGCGGGGGGAGGGGAAGGGTGAATTTGCGCCCCCTAATATTTTTTTCTTGACTCCCGCCCCCCCCCCCGTCCAGAAAAAAAATGACGACGGATTTTTTTTGGCAAAAATCATCGATCTCCAAATTTGGGAAATATCAGCGATTTTTGGCCAACATTTGGAAGTTTTCGGGCCAAATTTGGAAGTTTTCCCATAAAAAAATAACTTTCCACTCCCCCCCGGTTTTCTCCCCAGAAAATGAAGTCTGGCCGCCACTAACGCTCATGGGGGCTCCCCTTGCCGACATCCGAATACATTTTATTTTGTGGAGGTATTATTTTGACAGTTGTACACTTTTAGACTAGGGGAAGGAAATTGATTTACATGTGGGGCCTGGGTTTGGAAGCGCCAGCCTTACACCGTACCCATATCCATTTCATACTTTGTGATTACCCGCATACGATAGTCGCGTAATTATTCCCTGGTAATGCTGTCACAACACAAAAACCATCTAACAGTACACGTTTACAAGCGCGTAACAATGATTCACTTGGCAACGGGGTAAGTTTGCAAAACGGAAGCGCCAAGTTTGCTTACACCACAACGTGCTTACACAATTAAAATGCCAATTTTCCGTGGAGTCCAGATAGAGTCGGTTTTAGCATTGGTCTTAAACGCATCGTGGTCACACTTGGCATATGCCTAGCAATATACCAATGTTCTCCCTCTCTTCTTCTTTGATCACTAGGCGTGTTTTAAAAAGTGTAATTTACATATATTTTGTGCATCTTGAATGATTTTAGCCTCATCAATTACGTATATTAGGGTACTTGATACTATATTTATTGTCCTAATGTCAGTGTTCAACAAATCTCAATTAACTTTTAGATTGCTTTTGTTGGATTAAACCTTTTAATTCTTAAAAGAAGATTCTTTTCAATATTGAGGATTTTAAAAATTTAAGAGATTATGGATACATGTTTCCAGTAGATTTGCGATTTTGTTCATATTTTGGAAAGTTAAAATATTTGTAATAGAGAATTAGATATGTGCAATATTTTGGGGGAATGTGCACTTTGGTGATAAAGCAATGAATTGGCACCATCGAGTGCAACGTCATAAAGAAGCCTTTAGCTCTAGGGCATCGCAGATTTGTCCGCTGATAAAATGCCCGTCATTTTCAAATGGCTACCATACTTGCTATTTATCATCTAGATTTGAGATTTAATTGATAAATACAGTGCTTTTTAGGCAATCAAGCATGGCCTTTGATGCACATGGATGTTTAAAAAAAAGACTTCGATCAAATGGCCATCGCAGGTTTATCCCATGGCATTAATGACTGCCATTTTCCAAAATGGCCGCCATTACCACTATTTTACATATTTGCATGAAATTAAATATGTACACGATTTTCATACCATCAATAAATGAAACCAAGTTTTTATTTGAGCATTTCAAATTGGTTTGCATGACAACCAGTGGTGGCCAATTTTCACAGATGACTATCGCCATTATTACTCTTTTAATAGTCTGTATAAAGTGTAAACCTTTGGTTAAAGTCACAAGTCTTGCATACAGGGTGTGCCTTAAAGCCAAGATTGGCACATTTTTTGAGAGCCGCCCCCAGTTGTCAAATTTGATATTTTTGCACAGTTGAGTTGGTGATTGGTCTTGGAAACTATACCTGCGAACGAGAATCTAAAAAATGCGTATTTATCACAAAAGCGATTTTTGTAATTAGATTTGGGATCCCAGATGGGACTTAACGACGGCATAGCTGGAAATGCTATGTTTAAGTCCGCCATGATGAAACATAGTCCTTCAAAGGTCCATTGCAATCCGTAAGCCCAAGACACCATCAAATGACCCCAAGAGTTACAGACCATCTCGCTACTATCTCACATCAATAATCTGCTTGACGCCTGTACTCGGCAGACATGATACGGTCGAGGCAATTTGCCCGCGCATCACAAGCTGGTTCGAAGAGTACTCACAACCTGATCAAGCAAACTAGGTAATGACCTCGTGAGACAAGAGCCTTCCAGAATAAGCATAACTTGGAGCCGTCTCATTGACCTAACTGCTGCGTACGATAAGCTGGCACCGAGGTCTCTATAATACCGCAATGCTATCAAATCTTCCCCTGATGTCAAGCTTGTCAGTTCATTATCTGCTCATTCCAAGACAACTTTCGTCCTGGAGACATCCAATGGGCAACTCAGTAGTAAGCGCAAACTTCGTAATGGTGTCCCACGAGGTTCTGTCCTGGCACCGCCAGTCCCTCTTCAACATCTACGTCTCAGATACATGCCAAAGGGAGATTGTTCGCAGTACTCCTACGGGCAGACGACACTGCACTTGGAATCTTTCTGATTCCTTTGAGTCCTAGAACAGTGTTGCGGAAAGCCCTAATCACTGTAATGCCCATTCTTCCCACGCGATGGCACTTGAAACTCAGCACCCCAAGACCTTCAGCTCTGTTTTTTCCATCTTGCAAATCCGATGCGCAAAAAGAGAACTAACATCACTCTAGATGGAGAAAAGGTGCCACATGACCCAAACACACCGAGTACCTAGTCGTCATAATGGACCGCAGCCTTATTTCAATCAACACACCAAGGCAGTCGCTTTCAAGACGCATCTCCGTGTCAACCTCCTCAGAAGGCTCGCAGAACTGATGGGTGCATCCTTTGAACACCCTTACATACATCACTGTTGCCTTGGCATACTCCCACTGCTGAATACGCTGCAGCAGTATGGAGTCACAGCGTACATTCCCAAAAAGATTGATGTCGTCTGAAGATGCAATGAGACTTGTTAGTGGTTGCTTTTTTGCGACGCCTGTAGAATCCCTTCCACCTGCGTCTGCATGCTCCTGCCAAACCTGAGGAGGAACCTTCATAACGGATCTTCCCTGTGATTTCGACTCACGAACGAACGACAGAATTAATAGTGGCCACCCCCTGGGGGGGGGGTCGAGAAAATAAAATCTAACTTGACTTGCCCGCACTATTAAACAACCTAATGGATGAGGCGTAGACACGTACAGGCGCTATGTCCCGGCTATTTCACATTGGAAAGGCGTTTCCACAGCCCGTTGAATTATATCGGTTATCCCCGATAATAATTATTCTAGAGCAAAATTTCCCTTCGTTTGTGGACAGCATCTACATTTTTAGAGCTTAACCATTCACAGGTATGTTTACTAGCCGTTCCAATGCAAACCGTGTAAATCTTCCAAATTGTTTAAAATGGGGCGCCCTTTCAAAAATGTGCTAATATTGCTTTAAGACATATTTTTTAATTAAGGTGCAACAAGAGATTCACGTATCAGGGCCTGGGTCCCTAAAAATCAGAAGTACTGATTTTTGCCCTGATGTAAAGCTTTCCATAAAAAAATAACCCCCCTCTGAAGGATTAACGCTGAGAATAATTGGTTCCTTTGACAAAAATGTAAATTTTTAAATTGTATAGGAGCAAATACGAATATTCGCCTTCTATATTATATGAAATAGAAGCCAAATAAACATCACCTTTGTTACTTGTTTTTTTGTTTTTTTTTTTTTTTTTCTCTTTTAGGACATTTCTGTAACCAAATCCAAAGTAAGTAATCTATTCAGTGCCTAATTATATGAATTACTATAGGAACAATATTGGGTATCCTCAAACATCTCTGTGGCACCTTAAAAAACGACACTATTAGGTTATTCATATATAATAGTGGTTTCACTTACAACTATTAGCTACCACTGATGTATGCATGGTGTACATGGGATGAATAATGTTCATCATCCTTACTTCTTTATGTTGGAATGAAAAAGGTAGTTTGATACCCACAATAAAACTCAACAAAGCAAACCTTACCAAGTGGTGGCCGAGACTTCATAAAAGGCATTTTTTTTTCCAAACTGAATATGATCAAACGAGGGCAACATTATGGCTACAACCGTCTTAAGAACTGTTTTTTCGGGATATGACATTTAGCCGAGTATAGTCCATCTGTACAAAAAAAAATAAACTTCAACTAGAGCGCTTGTGGTCTTGATGTATATTCATGTGCTCTTCCTCCAATGAAGGCAGCACTTACTGACCATATCAAGAGAGCCACCTATCAAGTCGGTTACTGTTGCGGTCAAATGATGATTGGCATCTCTGAGTTTTCATGTCCAAGGAATAAATGAGGTGGACTAGAAAGGAAACGAGAATTGGGAAATCTCTGGACAACCAATCCAGAAGTTAGAAAAGTATGCCAAAACTTCCAAGTTGTGGTTGCAAGAGGACTGCAGATGACAGGAAAATGCTTGAACGCAAGGGTTCAGGCAGACTGTATGCAGGACTTGATAATGTGAAAACATCAAAAGACTTGCTCTGTTATGTGCACTTCTGTGTTTTACTTTAGATTGCTAATGCCAATTCTCATGTTAATGAATTAAACAAACACATATATAAGACCTTGATGAACATGCTACAATCATCAGTCGATCTCTAATTCTCCATACTCATGATCATTTGTGTTCCAAATCCTGTGAGGATGGAAGAAGCGAACACCCTCGGCTGGGGCACAGAGTTTCACATACTTGGCTCACAATATGCAAGGAAGCTTACAAGGATCAAGTTTTGAATACAACTCTTTTTCTTGCTAAAGCCAAGATGGAGTATATAGCCAAAAGAGTACTAATGTAAAAACGTGACCTTTCCATGTAGTCAGCAATCTGACTCTAGAGTGAAACATACAATACGTACCCATGAATGTCCAAAAGACTGCTAACAGATTTTGCAGAATTTTTGCAAACAAGATCACGACAAGCTGCCATACAGTTACATAATACTACTATTAAGCTCTTAAACTATGTCTAGATGATCTGTCTACCAGATTAACAACTTTTACTGTGCGGATCGATGTATTTCCTCCAGCTCTCAGCTGAATTTCATCTGTGATCCCGCAGCTGAAGAAATCCAGCTCGGACACCACATATCCCTCTCAGTTTACGACTATAACCATTTATAAGACAAGTGATTGAAAAGATTAGTAAAATTAAGTTGTGACTTATCTGCAGCGATAATGATCTCCATGTTGTCGATCTGTCAGCATACCGTTAATTTCACAGTGCGGACACTGCATGTTAAAGGCGCAGGAATGACACTTGATTGGTCTGACAACAAAAGAGGTGCGTTAAGTGTTATTAGATTTCGTGCCACTTTTGAACATTGACCATAACAGCTCTTAACCCGCCTAAGGCTATGGAATAACTGAAAAGCATTAAGTTGGCCGAACTCAATCTAGATCGATCAAAATTGCTTCATCAGATCCGTGGTGGCAGATTGTGGAGTTCCACAGGATTGTTACTGGATGTATGACTCCATATGGTTTCCTTGACACTGCAGGATATCATTACTGCCCATGGTGTTCATCTGGTCGTTTTACACCGATGACAGCTCTATCTGTCTTTCCACCATTGGGATTGTGAGCAGCAAGAAATCATATGACTCAGGCATGCAGTCATCAGATCCCGATGTAAATCCAACACGCTGATATTTATTACAAGACGACAGAGAATGTTGTGCTTTCGTTCGCCATCTTTAAAGACCAACTAGTAACTCTCAGCCATCCATCATTGGCAATGCATTTTTTCATCCGAAGCTGAAGCACGGAACCGTGGTGCCAGCGTAGAATCATCAATAAGTAAAGAACTATATGTACACAACCTACGCAAGGCTGCCTGTGTCACTGGATAAGGAATATCGGTAATTTGGACAGTACCTTGATGATTTGGTCCATGATTTTTTTACATCAAGGCTGGATCCTCAACTCCTTGCCCTATTGGCTCCCAGGATGAGAAGTGACAAGGTGCAGCGAATCAAAATGAAGCTGCTGTTTTTGTCTTAAAAAACGTGTCAAGAAAATAACATATCTACCAACTACACTGGCTTCAAATTAAACAGCTCATTAATACTGATATTGTGAACTTTTTTCTTTGTCTTTCTTATTCTTTATCTTCTTCACTGCGACTGGTCTTGGATAGTGTTTCTCCAGTCTCGTGTCTAGAGGGCCTTTACATTAGGCACATATCAAGAGATTGTTATTATTATTAATATATAATACTAGCACAAACTTATGGAAGATATCGTATATACAGCAATACAGAAAAGAAATGAAGGATTAATTCAATTTTTATAAGTACTTGATGTCACGTTTGACTAATACGTGTTTGTGTAGACTGTTACGGCCAAAATTGAGAAGATTGCTATGCCTTAAAATGAGTTCCACATTGACACAGCCACTAATGACTTTTGCAACATGGGTGGTCGGTAGCCTATGTGATGGATTACACCAAAACGTGGGCATGCACCTGAAGTTAGCAGATTTTGGCTAACTCCCTTATTGAAGAATGATTACTCTTTGGGTACGGTACAAAATCAGGATATAAATCACATCATTGGTGATTGCTTTACAAACACCAATAGTCAATGCTGTTGGCATTAGCAATACATTTCGGCAAATAAACCGTGTGCACATAATTAATAATAATAATGGATTAGATTCGTAACCACAAAAAGGGACTCAGCTGCATAGATAGGATTTATATAAAAACACTCCGGTAAAGAGAATAATTGTCTGCCATTGTTGTCATGTGTGGCAGCCCTTTCACAGGTTTACCTGTATACTTGTTGCAATAGTGTATGCGCGTGTCATTAGACCATACCATAAAATAAAAAGGGGGCCCCCTCCTCCATTTTGGAAATGTTCACAATCTTTTGTTATCAAACAAAACTAACAAAAGCCATTCTTAAATATGTTTTTAGTTTATTCAGTCTGCAAAGCAAAGATAAAATCAGCAATGGTGACTATTTTAAATGTCGGCCACTTGTATTGATTGCCTATTTACAGGTTGTATTTGGCATTGCTGTGCAACATAAATGTCTGCACTTAGTAACATCTAACAAATTGGTATTGATTGCCTATTTACAGGTTTTATTTTTGCATTGCTGTGTGATAAAAATATGCTTTGTTAGAAAAAAATATGCATATTCAGTCGATGAAAATTGGTAAAATAAGGGAATTGGCAGCCATTTTGGAAAAAGAACGCTATTTTGGAAAATGGTAACCATTTCTGTTACAGAAGAGTTACCTATAAATAAATTTCTATTTTAGGCATTGCTCTGGGCTACAAATCATGTTTTGGTAGCCCAAAACAAACAAACGAAACACATTTAGTCCATCAAAAGAGCTAAAATACCAGAAATGGCAGCCATTTTGGAAAATGGCCGCCATTTTTGTCACACGAAAAATCTGCGATGCCCCTATAGCCAAAAATCCTTCTTAGAACATGCCCAAACTGTGTGCCAAATTTCATGCTTTTATCACCAAGTGCACAATTCATGCACATATCTACTCTACTATAAAATAAAATAAATATTATATTTCGTAGAACCAAATTGGAAAACAATACTAACGATTACAAATTGGAAAGTTCAAGAAAGTGGCTGAAATCAAAGCAAAAAAGTATAAAAATTAAACAAGTTTCAGTTTCAGAGAAATTTCACAATTTCCAAAATTAATCAGCCTAATTATCTATGAAACACAAAGAACAATACCAATCGGTTAATGATGATGGACATTTTGTCGAAATGTCAAATACAACATGCCACGAATAATATTAAATAACAATAATAGATGTGTCAAAGAAATAATGTCCGAACATATTGCAGCGCTAAGTGGCAAATTTAAATCATTAAAATTGTGTTGGATTTCAATTTAATAAAAAGCAACAAACACGCAACTGTTACGAGAGAGAAGTGGTGATACAGGGTGTCTCATGGGAAGGTTATAGGTGCAAAATAATTAACAGTTATTGTCACTTGATGAAATTATCATTATTGATTGCCTTGCCCATATGTAATTCTACTGGCATGATCAAAATATTGTCACCATCTTTGAAAGCGGATTATAATTACTGAGAATTACGTTATTTCTACTTAATAAAATAAATAAACAATGCTGGTAATTGGTAATGTCATGAGTATAGAATACATTACAATAATTTCGCATCATGGTAAAAATCGGCGGGACACTTTGTTACAATTTAATTTTCCAAACCTCAGACCAATGAAATACTATACTTAGTTATCTGGGTGTACAAAGGTAAGCAATTATTTTGAATATTATCCCGAACGATCAGTGTCTGGACCAGTATCACGTCCTATATCCCTAAAGTCCTTTTCGAAAAGTTCAGACCAATCTGACGATCACCGCGGAAAGGGAGGTAGCGTATTTTCTTGTTAGATCTAGGGGGCCATTTCCCCTTAAAAAAACAAGGCAGTAATCCGCTCCGTGATTTTTGGTCCTTTTTTTGAAAAGTGGCAAAAAATGGATGCATTTAAGGGGGTTAGGGAAATGAGTCAGCGTCCAAGGCCCATGAATATCTGTAGTAGAATTTTACGGCACGCGTCAGTTTTTTTCCCGGCCGCACAGGGGAAATATTTAAAATAGTTCTTTTTCATATCAATGTTGAGCAGTTAACACGTGTTGTGGAGAGGTGCTGTGTGTATGGAAATCCTATAAAGCTTAAGGTGTTTCGATATTATGCCTAAGAGGTCTTGGAGTGTAATAATCAATACGTGACCTAACGAAATATTACTTGTAGACGTTCGTAGGCCGCAATCAAAGCGCAGATGCTTCAGCACGTAGTTTCGCGTTTACGCATGCGTTGTGTGAGAGACAGGTAACGCATAAAGTGTCTTGTCCAAGCACATGAACACATTAGCCTTGACGGGTGTGCACCCACAATCTTTCGATCATGGGAACAATGGTCTAAACAATACACCAACATGTCCTGTACGGCCTTCAAGATTTTACCGACATTTGTCCGAGACACCCTGTATTTGTGGGACTGTACATTGAAATGAACTAATTGCTAGTGCGTGCGATTGTTTACACGATACTCTCCATTATAATTTATCACAACATTTTAGTATATAGGTCGATAATGCGGTCTAAAAGTTTCATCATTTGAATGTGTAATTAAAATTCACATATTCAAAGAATTATTTAGGTATATAGGGACAAAATCCCGAGGTATTGGCTGAAGATTCATTTATTTACTTGTATGTGGTGAATGCTCTCATTGGTAAACTGCTGACGTACATTGCCTGTAGGATTGCGCCATAGGATGGAGAAACGATTGTATTCAGAATGACATGAACGCATGATATTTACAGAAGAATAGCAATAATAATATGAAAGCGTTTGAAAATGTATTTTACCTATAATAAAAAAACGATCACTTTCAGCTATTACCTTTTTGCTCCGAACTTGCAGCCACATTCTGTATGCCACTCGTAGATCTCCCCTTTCATAAATCTTTCCTGTGTGGAATGATATTCAATCTTGTTGACAATTTCACCCATTTTACTTAAAATTGGTCATACATAGTTTTTGGTATGACTAGTATAAAAACATTATCTGAATATAAACACAGAATCAAGAGCAAAGGGGAAATGATAATTCAACTTCCAGATCCTCAAGGCGAGGATTAATAAAGGGCAATCGCTATTATGTTTTGTATGCTAAATAGACTATGTCAACCCTATTTCATTTGTGCAGGCAGTTACAGGAAAATAATAACATAACAAACAATCAAAGCGCATCTCCTATTCAAATCAAAATTGAGCTAGAGAATGAGAGAGATCTTCACAAATTGAGAAGGTTCCTCTTTGCTCATCGCTTGGTTTTACTTTAAGAATTTTGATAAGGAGAGAGATTCCGTGGCGGGGTACATGTCGCCGATAAGGGTTGCATTTTATCCGCTTACTTATTTTCCCCATGTACTATAACGATGGAATCACCCTAATGTATTGGATATAATACTAAGTCCGTCTACGAGTCCTGTGCTCCATGCAGCCCAGCCCCCTTCCCTTCGTCATACTCTTTCACTCCGCCGTATGTCCCTGTGCTGCATATTGGTTTAAGACGACCGTATCTGAACCACATGCACACACGCTTGTGTACATGATGAATTTAGTATGACGACTAAGTGGCATTTAATTTGAACACCAAGTGATATAGTTGATGTATCATAATGGTAATGAATATAGTTGATTGTGTCATAAGTGGCAGTGACATGCTGATGGTGTCATAATTGGCAGTGTTCATGAATTGAAATGACATAGTGATGGTGTCATAATTGGGCAGGACATAGCTGATGTGTCATTAATGGCAGTGAATAATATTGAATGACATAGCTGATGGTGTCATAATTGGCAGTGTAATTAATTGGCAGTGACATGCTGATGGTGTCATAGTTGGCATTGTCATATGGAAATGTATATTTTGTTGTTGACATAGTTGGATCATGCCTCGTAATCTTCGTTTCCCTGATGAAGCAAGTGGGAGAGTCCTGATCGTTTGAATCATCGTCATCGACATGTCCGAATCACTTGTGTACCTTGTCTACTCTACTCCATCTGCAAGAGCTTCGGGAAAAATCGTACAATCAACCCATAGTGGTTCTAAGTGCCGAGTTTAGTGGCCACCATTTGTCCATCAGTTGGAGAGGGAATGTCTACAACAGGAGTATCTGTCCGTGTCCAATAGCAATTGATAGTTCACTCTACGGCGGATATGTTGTTGTAATGCTGCACGACATGGTGGTAACATGGCAAGGTGAACATTGCAGACGAGGTGCAATATACCATCATCACATAATTTCTCCTTGATGAGAGTGTACCTGAGGATGTCAACACACTCTTGAATGCTGCGTACCATAAGGCCAAAAAAAAATTGTTTGCTTGTCCACTTCCGACCCGACCGTCATTTGCTTTGTGACTGTAAAACTTTTTTTTTTCAAAAAACGTTTTTTTCCAATTTTACCCCGAAATTGACAAACTACCCGTCGGAAAAAATGTCAAAAGAAGAGAAAAGCTTCCCAATCAGTGTCTCCGATTCCTAAACTGAGAATGTTCCACCTCACAGCGCCACATTTCTCAGACTTCGAATGCCGTTGGGAACACACACAACAGCCCGCGCATTCTAGGAATGAGATATTTTAACGGGTATCAAAATGTTCGAAATACACAAATCGAGTGGTCAAATCGCAGTGCTTAAAATAAAAGTAAACGATAAACCAGTAGTGAATGACATTTTCATTCTGTAATATCATTTTACAAATGCTATTGTGTATATATTTGTGAAAAATAGACACAAATATTTTTACTTGAAATGTTTGACGGGGCTGGCTAAAAATATATTGGCGCAAATCACCCGGTGTTTTTAGTTGAATTCAATATGGCGAGGACCGTCATACAGAATATTTCCGTTGGCGATTCTGGTCACATATGGAGCCAAAAACAAAATTACTGGTCGAGTCGGCCAGTTCAATCGTGATCAAAATTTACAAGAAACTGCTACGAATCACTTCACGTTTGAAGCGATGGCCGGTCTTCACGGGAAGGGCCGTATACGTTGCCCGCATCTGAAACTGGCCCATGGTCAACACAGATACAAACGAGACCAAAAAAAAAAAAAAACAAAACTTTCCCGACCGACCCGACCCAATTTTTTAAAATCAGTTGTGGACAAGCAACAATTTAGTTTTTTTTTGGCCTACGCCTGACGCGACAGATGTTTATTATCCTACACTTTATCTTCTCTTTCATCCATTCACAATACGTTTGACATGGGAACAGGAAACAAGAAAGTCATCAATCTAACATCAGGAGTAAGTTGTTGGAGGTAGGCCCTACAGCTTCACACCATTGTGATACAACTAGTGACTTCACCGGTTGATAGGCAAAAGTGAAACCATATCAAAGTGATGCAGAAGCTTCCAAAGTTCGAATCCATCCGAACAGACATAAGAAGTGCATGGGAGGTCCTTGAGGAATTGTTTGCTGGTTTGGAAGAATATGATCGATGGAGATTCAAGAGTGTTGACAGCCTCGGGTACACTCTCATCACGGAGAAATGTTGTGATGATGTTTTTTGCACCTCGGCTGCAATGTTCACCTTGCCATATTACCACCATGTCGCGCAGCATTACAACAACATATCCGCCGTAGAGTGAACTATCAGGTTGCTATATGGAGACGGGCAGATACTCCGGTTTTAGACTTTCCCTCTCCAACTGATGGACATGGATGGAACACTAAACTCTTGGCATTAGATGAAGTAGAGAGATGAAGTAGAGAGATGAAGTAGAGAGACTTGATACAAGTGATTCGGATGACGATGATTCAGACGATCAGGACTCACCACCTATTTTATCAGAGAACGAAGACAGCGATGACTCTGATGATGCGTGATCCAACTATGTCACCAACAAAAATAACATTTCCAATTACAAATGACAATGCCAATTATGACACCTTTTCTTTCCAGCTATGATCAACTTTGACATGCCAAGGATGGACACATCAGCTACGTCACTGCCAATTATGACACCATCAGTTATGTCACTACAAATATGATATCATCAACTATGTCACTTTTAATTATGACACTGCCAATCATGACACCATCGGCCAACCATGTCCCTAAAATCTCATACTTACGCCATATCTAGTGTACATAAGGACTGAATAAAGTGTGCACTATCGATATTGTTAACTTGCGTCATAGATGCCTTTCAAGGAACATGCTAAATACATGTGTCACCACCAACCATGTCATTACCAATGGCACTGCCAACTCTGTCACCGCCACATTTGTTCACTATCAACTATGTCACTACTGTGTTTTGGCCATAACTGTCACTTCTAAATATTATGTCAAAACCGCAAACTCACATCACATGTACCAAATGAATGTAAGTTTGATAAATTTTGACCCTTATTTCTTAATTGGTGCTTTCAAAAGAGGAAATTACGTTCAACCAAATACCCAATGGCTGCCACAAACAAAGAACCCAGTAAAGGTACCTTTGATCTTTTTGGATTCACCTTGATCTTGTAAACATGGGTATAGACACCAGAATCATGCTTCTACCCTCTCGGAGGCCGAAAGGTTTGTAATAGAATCCATTTTCTTGGATGGCAATCATTTTGAAATTCAAGATGGCTGACGCGAATGGTCCAGCATTCTTATCAATGGTGTCACTGAATTCCTTGACCCTAAAAAACATGGGTGGTGTAAACACCAGAATTTGCCTCTAAGAGTCATAGGGACCAAGATATAGGCAAAAGTAGTTAACTGTTTTTCCAGCATTGTTATCAATGGTCTCATTGAATTGCTTGACCCTAAAAACATGAGTGTAGACACCATAATTTGGCCCCTTCGAGTCTCAGGGACCAAGACCAGGGAAAAGTAGTTTACGGTGGCGGCCATTTTGAAAAATGGCAGGAAACTGGAGTTCATCCCAACGGTTCCCATGTTAACATGTAAAATATCGTTCAGACGGGTCTTCTGAACAAAATGATACCACTCGCGGAGGATCGGGGGGGGGGGGTGCACCGGAGCTATTCTCGCTCATGGTCTACTTGCTCCGGGCGCCACATCCACTAGCTATACACACTGTGTACTTGATTCCTGCCACAGTTTAAAGTACTGCAGCTATTTTATACAAAGTAATATCTAACGCATAACTCTGTGCCTCAGGATGTAACGCTTTTCACCCATTGATGCAATTCCACTGTCATGCACTGTAAATATTACTTAATATCAAAAGCTAGAGAAACTCAAATATTAAATTATTGAAAGGACGAAAAGCAATATTGATTTTTTTCAAAAATTCTTAGAACTCAATCTATATAGACCATAATATTGTCTTCAAAATAAAAAAAATATAGAACTTTCTTTAAAGGTGGATGTTCCGATTTATGGGTATCCTGTTCTCTTCTTAATATGAGAGCCTAGCACTAGCACTTACCACACGTCCAAGTATCGTGGGAAACAAATTAAACTTGCGGTTTTGGTAGTAGAAGCGATAAGGAGAGTTTAAAAAAAATGGCACCGAAATGGGAACATTGTGTCCCAAAATTTAAAATTGGTTTTTACATTGATTTGTCCCCTTTCCTAACCTCAATGTCGAAACTTACTAAACAAATGATGAACAATCAAAACCTTCCAACAAACTTTTTTTCCGCTCTTATTTCCAAAAATGCATTTTTTTAACTGAAGTCGTAGCAGATTTGTTCTTTGGAAAAATTCAAGTAATTATGTTGATAAAGTGGGCCTTGGGGGTCCATAGTCCCCAAGATTTCTTTTTCCGCGATTTTCTCACTCGTAAAAATATTGAACTCTAATTTTTTTTGTACATTGTTCAACTTATCGATGCGCTTCTGTCCATAACAATTTACTAAAACTTCTCGCCCGTTAATGATAATAGCCTTGGGTCCCTAGGAACCCCCTAGGCACCAATGGAGTGTAATTAAAATACAAATCAGTAAACCCGGGTTGCCAGAAATATTTTTCTGCTTATGTATGTTCATACATGAAACAAAATTAATTAATTACATAATCAAGAAAAATAATTAACCCTTATGTGCTGAAAGAGCGATTCCATGATCGAGCGACTGCGCGCCATTGCTATACAACCTATTGCAATACACTGCCCCCACAAAAAATACTCAAGAATGTACAAATTGTAATGTTTTGTAAATATATGTAAATTGGGCCTTGCTAGAGTAGATATAAACATCAACATGATTTTGCAATGTTTATGCTGTTGGAAGCAGTGCCGCGGAAACATCATGCTACTTTTGACGATTTTGACGCATTTCGAAACAAACTGATTTGCCCCTAATTTCCATACGATAAACCTGAACTCATTTATAGTGCATCTTTGGCCTTGTTCTTAATACCCCTCAAAGGTGGTAGGATTTTTTTCATTTGAAATTCATCGGTGGTTCCAAAGTGGTTTACTTAGGGGTTCCATTGACCCCCCCCCCCCTTAGGACCTCACGTGAGTGAAAACACCTTAGGCACTTAAGTGTTCAAGGTATTCAGGTCAGGTTTTTCTTGGGACCTGCTACTGGAATCCTGTCCCAGCACATTAAGTGATTAAAAAGTAGTTTTCCTGTGGTAGTTTTTGATGCAAAAAGTTGGTTGAAAAAAAAACAATAATAATTAATTAATACTCCTATAAACAGCCTAACGATCCACACGCATCTTTACTTATTCTCCATTTACTAGGGTGGTAATGTTGAAGCTGTTCACGGCGCTATTTATGAAATTTTAAGAAATCTGCGAATTGAATCTTCGCCAGGTTTTTATTTTTTGGGCGAGGGTTTTTAATGTTTCGGGCGTACAGTAGCCGTAAACGCGCTACCCCCGCTCTATTTCGGCTAGTTTTGACTTAATACTTTTCAACTATCAGTGTGCACAAAATATTCGTGCTGTTTTATATCCTCTAAATTATACATTGTGATATAAAGATCTGCAATTTTTACGTCATATGGATAAACTGTATACCCAAAAACATAGACCACCTGGCCTAGTGAAAACCTGAAAGTGCATTTGACACATAGATATGATTGTTCAATAGTAAAATACAAGGATATCACCCAGAGCCATCAATCCGTATCTCGCTAAAAAAGTTTGACCTTACAGCCCTTCTGCTCTAAAATGTTTTGATCCCCATACAATGCATAGTGTATTGTATGGGGGGGTAATGAAAAGTGGATGTTGGATAATAAGGCTCTTGCGAAAAAAATAAAAATCCAGATGGCGTCCAAAATTGGTCGCCTTTTTACCTAAAAGCAATGTTTATGCTACTTCGATTTACAATCTTAAAAATATTTTTAAAAAAAAACACTTTACAAAAAAAACAAAAAAAAAAAATGCCATAAAATTTTCTTTCTACAAGATGATACCAAATTTGGTATAGTTTAAGGATGTTAATGGTAGACAATTAGGTTAAAAAGTGGTTTTTTGTTTATTAGCCTTTTTTTGAAAAAAGGAATTTTTTTTTTAATATTTTTGTTTTTTTAAAGTTAAAGTTTAAGTTCAAACTTGAATCATGGGTATTGTTGGCAAAGTGCATGCGCACGCATTCATAACACAGATGGCATAAAAATTCAGGATATCGATATACCAAAGCAAGGTTCGTACGTAACAAGTTCATAAAAGCAGTTATTTCAGATTTAAGCTTTTTTAGTAGTGCACTCTATAAAACCTATACAAAGTAAGTCCTTCAACAAAGCTAGAGAGTGGAAAATGAGATTCATGACATTGTGCATGGTGAATAAATATATGAATGAATTAATAAACGAATTAATGAATGGAATGAATGAATGGAATGAATTGAATGATGGAATGATGGAATGAAGGAATGAATGAAAGGAAGGGGGAATAATAATAATTATGCTTTTTGTGATTTCATAACATTATTTTTTTCTTTAGCTACTGTCTCTTTATCACCCACATTAAAGAGAAACAAAACAATCAAAATACTACAGACCATATTAAAACTGACATCCCAGTGAAAAATGCTGTTTTAGGGTCTACATTCAAAAATCCTACAGGTACATACATATTGGGGGCTTGAAGATAAACCTGACCAAACTATATCCCTCAAAACAATCTAGCACGCCGAGACAACTTAAAAAAACACCTTATGAAAATCTAAAAAAATGTCAGGCAACCAAAATTTGTATGGGTGTTCCCTCATGCTGGATGAATGGGGGGGGGGGGGGGGTATCTTAACCCAAGAAAAAAATCCCCAAATTGCCGAAAAATTATCCCATATAGTGCGACATTCCTCGGCTCAGTGCGCCGAGTCCTACAATTAATTGCATCATATGCGTAAAAGCTTCCTGATCTATTAACAGACTCCCATTTAAATAAGGGACTGGTGTTTCATTTATTTTTTGAAGTCATTTATTCCTTCCAGTTTGATGTACATATAATATTGTGGAGAAAAGTATTTTAATACTAGATTTAAAATCTAGAGTGCATTTTTGCATTTACACATTGATATTGAAGTGCTTGGCTAGCATATAGATATTGCTAGTGGATAATTACAATATTTAAAAACCAAAAGATCTTTCCCTACTGTAACTAATGTCACATTGAGTTTTTTTCTCTCATCCATCACGACAAACAACCTGTATCCAAAGTTGATTTGACGATCCTACAATGAAATAATAAGTGTCTGAAGAGTCTCAATATCATTGCACAAAGTTAGTCATTATAGAGTATATAGTCTATAGTGCCAATTTTAAACAAAAAAATCATTTGTAGCAATTCATTGCTTTCTGTGGATAAATTTTAGAAATGAAAGTTCGTAGTTTGTGAGTCTTTGCGCATCTACAGGGTAAGGTAAAAAAACCTTGACCCTGATTGTGTCCGCCATTTTGAATTTTAAATTAAAGTTAAAATATATCTAACATCTTGGATCCTCTGAAAGCTTAGTCATTATCTTTACTTTTGCTGCAGGAAGATCATTTCACATCGGTTAGGCATAGATCGAGCTACATCGTTTGGATAAAGTTATCGGGTTTGCGCTCTGTCCACGGATTCACTTTAAAATGTACATAAAAAGAAATCATTGCCAGAAGACAATCGGCTATTATATTGACTTGCAAGAAAAAATGTGAGCCTATTTATCCCCCATAAAATTAGGTCACAATTTACCATCGATGCCCTTAACGTTTCTACTGTCGCATACATACATCATTGAAAAATAAAGTAACTTGATACTGTATGTATCGTTTTCTCTGGAGGAGTTGAAAGAAATCCCTACATATGAAGGAACAAACTCGGTGACAACTTTTTGCGGTTAGAGTATTGTCTATTTTGTAGACCAAAAATGCCACATTCTTAAAAACGTTTTGTCAATAAACTAGACCAGTATCACTGTTCTTTTACTACAACCTTGTTTTACGATACCACTTTATTGTAAAAACAAGGACATACCCTTACATTTTTTGGGTAAGTTATTTGCTTAGTTGCCGCCGTGCATTCAAATGGGTACCAATGGATAGAGGGAAAATCTGACTAACTTAATTCAAAGAAATGTAGCTCGGCCTATAATGAAGAAAATTAAGATAATGAAATAAGCTCGGATGATACCACATCTTTTTGAATATTTGTTTATTAAAAATCAAAAATTTTTAATTTTGAAGATTAATTTTTTACTCACCCTGTATAACCGCTATAAAGATTTTGACCAATTTTGATTGTATTGTAAATTAAATTTTCCCATTTCTCAATAATTCTCTTTTGATGAGTGGCGGTAATCAAGAAGCTTTTTTTTAGCAGTTATTTTTATTCTTACTCCCCAATAAGCAAAAAATTGGTCATACCGGAACAGATCCAGGGTGTCAGCCTGAACATTAATTTAATGCTAGCCTTGTCCATTCTCTTAGGAATGGCAGATATGAATTTGTAATACTGGAACCAGTTTATATTTGCTAGAGAATTTATCTTGCAAGCCTTTTTAACATTCAAAAATTCATTTCAAAATATCCGACATGTCTTTTATATACAACAATACGAATGTAGCCAGTGTTTCCAGAAGAACATCTTATTAAGAATTCCTTAGGTTCTGAAATTCATCACCATCGACAATCAATTTTCTAATACTTTTTGCTCAGAGTGTTTTTTTTTCTAAATTCAAGAAAATACCTACTACTCTTTCCCCTTCTTCAACCCACTGAGTTTGGCACGTATAAAAAAAAACCATGCTGCCTTTTATCATAATACTTTCGAGAACTTTCTCTTTTTCTTTCAGCTTTCTTATGAATTTTATTCATCATCCTTTACCAGTTCCTTAATCCGTTTTTCAATGATCTTTTTCTTCCTGGATCCCATTAATGAAACTGGCCACAGTAACATTGTAAAAATTAACCATTTTCCAGGTAATATTTGGACCATTTCCATGGCACTCTGAACTGTTTTACCATCATTGTCTTGATCTGAAATAGCATAATTACTATCCTTTAAGATACGTGTATTTAACTTCCAAAAGCCTGGGCCTCGTGAAGTGTGTGGACTAATTTTTGTTCTTAACTATTCTAAGGCCGTCAGTTTACAAGCACTTTCTCGGTATACTACGCGTTTTCGACTTGTGTATGTGCGTGTGGGGTGTGTATGTATGTATAAAATTAAAAAAAAATGTGAAGTTTTTTTTTAAGATTTTATTAAAAAATACAAGTATTTTTTGTGTTTTCTCAGAAACATTCTACAGAAGATCTATAACTGATTCTTATGAGTATTCTTGGTTTAGGATAAACAAGTAAAAGTAAAACATGTCTAATTTCAGCTTGCACAAAACTGTAAATCGCACAAGATTGGCTCTTAGTTTTATTATGATCCAACAACAGGGAGTCTTAAACATAGCCAATGTGTAAATGAAAGGTAAATAGGTTAATTCGTGATTCAGTGTGCAAATGTTTACCACAGCCTCCCGAAAAGGGTTTTTGCAACCGTAAGACAACACTTTTTTCTAATTGTTGGACATGATTTCGCAGCAAATATTTAACATAACACCTTCCATTGGGGAATAATAGGCTGTTCAAGCCTTCATTGTAGGGCTGAATCAGAAAATTTGCTAATTATTAGCGAACGGGTTAATCATCCGGCATTTGAGTAAATTGCGTTCCAGTTGAAGATTGCATCAAAAGTCGGATAAAATCATTTCGTTAGTCAAATCGACGGCCCTTTTGGACGCCATCTTGGATTCTATTTTTTCGCAATCCGTTGCTAATATCCACATCAGTTTTCTGATGCCGCAAGATGGTCCCTACTTGATCTAGGTCCTCCAAATTTTTTTAGATCAGCCCGGGCAAAATATTTTCACTTATCACGATCCGTGG